>JAHUTJ010009557.1:0-19821 GCA_036250325.1 Characodon lateralis
GACCTGAAATATTTCAGTTAGTGTGCAATGAATCTAAAATATATGAATGTTAAATTTTCATCATGACATTATGGAAAATAATTAACTTTATCACAATATGCTAATATTTTGAGAAGGACCTGTATGTGCCTTCAATTCAGTGCCACAATATCTTTCAGGTTGCTTTTAAGGTTTAACCTCTTCTTTAAAATGCCTCTTCCAAACATTCTCAAACCTCGTTTGCATCACTAAATGCTTCTGTCTAACACTGTTCTTGTTGCAACTTAATTCCTCACAACGAGCTTAAAGCCTGTGGTGAAATCAGAAATGAATCTTTAATTGAAATTGAGTTTTTCATTATGGTTTCACATACTCACACAGATGAAAAGAGGTTACAGGAGCAAATGTCACTTATTGTTTCGACTTAGCTTGCTTTTTTCCCTCTAACACTTTTCATTAAAGCTTTATTTGTTTGAGAGATGCAATCTTTGTGTTTTGACCACTGTTTTCTCAGTCTATGGAAGGGTGGCTCTGGGGGGCTCCGCCAGCCGCTCACAGTAAATGAGATGTGGCATGGCAATCTGTGGTAAAAGACTCAGGTCATAATAAGTGCCCCCATACATAAATTACCTAGTTAAGGCAACTAATCACAGAGACACAAGGCAGCGCCCGTTGATGATGAGTGTGTACATTTCTGTTGCAATAAATAAGATTGGCATCCATAACAACACTTTATTGATGAAGCCTCCATAAACAACACCTCCAACTAAGTTCTCAAAGGAAAACAAGAATTAGTGTAAATTGTTCAGAATTCAAAGAGTGCAAATAGCAGGAAAAAAACATTTTGGCTTTGTATGTAAACTGTGTCTGTTATTTTTATATTAAAATAAGAAACAGTTTTCTAGCACTATCATAGCTTTTTTTCAGTGTTCTTTCCCTAATTTTAAGTTGTTGTCGAAAGGACCATTAGATTTGTGCATGTAAGAGGAACAAAGTGGAAAGTTACAATCTGCAGCCAAGTCTACTTTGTGTTCAAATATTGCCCTCTAATAGGCAACAGTTCACACTTCCTCCATACAGGAGGAAACCAAGTACATCCTCTTTTGTTTCTAAAGATGAGAATTTCAGAAACCAAAAATCATAATCTGTTTTTGCCAGACCAGAAATCACCCCCATACAGCATCTGATGAAAAACAATACATAGGCAACTCAACACCTTACTGATGAACCACTCCTCTTCATCAGAACAGTTCATGTAAGAGATGTCTGGCCAGAGAAAATTAGTTTTGGATGACACAATCTAAATATTGTCTATTTCATTGTGTTTTGCTTCATTTGTGGTTTCTAAAGTAAGACCATTTGAGTGCTAGCTGGCTTGTTGACAAGGCTACCTGCTGAGGTAATGTGAACAGGCCTATAAGCTTTTTGGCTAGTTTATTTGTTCTGAGTTATTTTTTAAAGTTAAAATAAACTTTATTTTAATGAGTGGTTTAAATGGAGCGATCATATGCACATTAATCTTTATATTAGTGATAGCTAAATGTACATGTTTGACTTAAAGGAGTGGTGAATGAGCTACAAGCATTCCGTTGTTAGTTGAATCCGTAATCTAATGCTAGCGCCAGGAAGGTCAAATAAATATTATATTTATAATATTTATTAAAATGTGTTTTATCTATACCCTTCTGGTTTGCATTGTGAATTGGTTGTTTTGTACATACCAGTAGTTCTTAATAAGTTTTAAAACAAATTTGACCTAATTTCCAAATTTCTCAAAATAAACCTTGGTTTTCAAACATAAATATCCACACTAAACTGTGATATCATTGCATCATATTTTTTGGTTCCCTTTTTCCATTATTTCTAAATAGTTCATTAGTTTTCCTTATGCCTTTATAATGCTTGGAAGCTTTAGTTGAATTGTTTTAGCCTAGTAAAGAGTTTGTTTTATTAAATGTTTTAACTTGGAGTTAAATTGTTTTTGTTATACATTCCTATATGTTGGACAGAAGTTGTGAATTTATTCAATATGTGTCCAGAGCTTGCTGTTCGTGAACGTCAGTGCTTAAATGACCTCTTTCATCAATTGTTCCATAATACCATTCCATGTTGGGCTGGTATTTGAAGGACAATATGTCATAATGTTGACTGCCGACCTGACCCACATGCAGAGAACAACCAGAGACAGATAAGTTTAGACAAATATTTATTTTTAGCAATTAATCCTGGGAATCGGGAAACGGGAGTGGAATCCTCTGGCTGTGGGAGAAGAACAGAGTTATAAACTGGACTACAGAAAACGGACCAAAAATGATTGTGCACCTTACAGGTCCTCCCTGGCGGATTTACCTGCCAGGGAGGACAGTCAGAAATCCTGGGGTGTGAGAGAGAGTGGTCAGCTTCACCCGGCGTGGTGGTCGGGACGGGCCGAACAGGAGGTGCTGGGAGGGTGGACAGGATTTGCTCAGCTGGAGGCACACAGAAGAGTCAGCCCAAAGGTTCAATCCGGGAATCAGTTCAAACTGATTCACTCCAAATCTCTGGTCAACTCCGTTGGATCCAGAAGTAATGCACCTGGAAGTGTCAGGACAGGGTAAAATCAGTATAGAAGTGAAGCACATCAAACTTAGTTTTCAACAACGAAATCAGATTTCTAGGATGGCCGGCAGCTGTACCGCAAAGGCAAAACGCTCAGGCAACAAAGTGCAGGCACAGCCTCTTCATATACTGCCCAGCTGATGAGCCTGATGAGCTGCACCTTTCCAGCTCGAGCACCTCCCGAAAACCACACCTGGTGGTAAAATTGGTTAGCTGCAGGAAGATCACACCACGGATTCTGACACTACCTCCCCGCCAACGGCCGCATCCAGGCAGCCCAGGAACAGCAGGTCGAGCTGCACGGGAATCACGGAGCAGATCAGGATCCAGGATGAAGGAGCCGGGAACCCAGGTGCGATCCTCAGGATGGTAGCCCTCCCAGTCGACAAGATACTGCCATCCACGGCCCCGCTGCAGGGAGGCCACGATCCGGCGGACGGAGTAGGCAGGGTGGCCCTGGAAGTCCCGGGCGGGAGGAGGGGGCATGGCAGGAGGGCAACGTGTACTGGTCTGGACAGGTTTCAGTTGACAGACATGAAAAACCGGGTGAACCCGGAAACTGCCAGGCAGACAAAGGCGGACAGAAGCTGGTCCTACAAGGGATTCTATTACGTACGGCCTTATCAATCTGGGGGAGAGCTTACAGGATAGAGATTTTAATGGGATGTCGCGAGCAGCGAGCCATACCTTCTGACCCGGGCGGTACGTAGGTGCGGGAACTCGTCGTCGATCAGCATAACGCTTATTCTGGGCAGACGTTCTGTGAAGTGCTTCAACAGTTGCATCCCAGATCCGCTTGCATCTCCTGATATGGCATTGGACAAATGGCACTGCAATAGCGGTTTCGTCAGCTGGGAACAAGGGTGGCTGATAACCGAGGGAGGCCTCAAAGGGAGTGCGGGTGGTGGCAGCTGAAACGTGAGAATTGTGAGAGTATTCGATCCAGTCCAAGCGAGAGCTCCAATCGGCAGGGTTGGTTGAGGTCACACATCGTAAGGCCGCCTCCAACTCTTGATTTAGGCGCTCAACCTGACCATTTGTCTGGGAATGGTGGCCAGAGGTCAGCGCCACTTTAGCCTCCAGGGCAGTACAGAAGTGTCTCCAAACTTCAGAGGTGAACTGGGAACTTGCATGTATAAGTCCCCAACACATCGCAACGCCAATTCTTTCGAACGATCAAAAGCTCCATTGAAAGTTGAAGGAGTAAAAGATGGCTTCAAAAATAATGGTAATGTGAAGAATAAAGCTCTTAGTTTAAAGTTTTTTGAAATTTGCTTCCAAATTTGAGTAGCATCATGAATAATCGGGTTGTAACTATAATGTAATTTTTGAAGAAGAATGGGAGACATTATCATAGCTCCAATCGAGTGAGGGAAACAGTCCTCCCGCGCCATATGCAGCCAGCTATTGAGGACAACATCTAGCCAGTAGGAAAAAGAACGTATGTTAACTGCCCAAAAATAAAGTATAAAGTCTGGGAGGGCTAGGCCCCAACTCCTCTTAGGCTTACACAAATGTCCCTTACTGAGTTTGTGGGATTTTTAATTCCAAAAAAACGAAAGGAGTATGCAGTTTTAAATGAAATTAGCAACTATAATTATAAATCATCAATTGGACAAACTAAAAGACAGAAATGGGTAGTGACAAGATATCATTAATGTTACATTGATGGATTCAGTTCTGAATCCCAGAAACTGATGCTAATATCAAAAACATCAGGGAGCCTTTCATTGTCTTGTAAAAGCTGGAGTAGAGCTGCCTTTCTAACACTCAAAAGACATAGAAGACTGAGGTATTTTACTCCATCTTCACTCCTCCACACAAATGTAAAAAAATGGCATTTTGTGCTTTATATGGACAACTGCATAAAGTACATCAGAATTTAGGAGTCAATCACCCAAGTGTCTGGTGAGACCAGCGTCTGATTGTTTTGAGCTTTATGACACCATATTGTGTTTTTCTCCCCACTCTTTTTTTTTACATTTTAATTTCTCCATATTCAC
The DNA here is from genome assembly GCA_036250325.1 of Characodon lateralis. Lineage (NCBI taxonomy): Eukaryota > Metazoa > Chordata > Actinopteri > Cyprinodontiformes > Goodeidae > Characodon > Characodon lateralis. The sequence goes on from JAHUTJ010009557.1 coordinate 4,581, forward strand.
ACTCAACTGATTTCTTCATTTTACTATGCATTTAGCAGTTGGAGTTCTTAAACCTTCTAAACTTGGATGTCTGAAAGCTGCCTGCGTGCACAAGCTGCCACACATAAACACACACTGCATTCTCACCACAGCCTTATCACATGCTTTGATATTAAAATCTTTGTCTTTATTACGCAAGCTGACAAGTGCTGCAGATTTAATGGGTATGGTTTATGCGGAATAAGGAAGGTAATTTGAGTGGAGGCTGCAGGAGCAGCCTGACAGTGCAGTAAAAGGGATTTGGTTTAGAGCAAGCCCCGGGGTGCCTGGCAGTTCCTCAATAGAAGTGTCAGACTAGCTTATGAAGGAGGTTTTACCTCCACTCTGACTCAGTCAATATCAACACTCTATCGAGGAAGCGCAAAAAGCACAGATGAACTTACGTATGCCAAATGTAACAGTGACAAAGACATGTTCTCTCTGGTGCACAAACATTGCTGCTGTTCTATTTTTATGAGACATTTTTACCCATGGCAGCCACAAATCCTTCAACAATGAAACTTACATCTAGATTAAACCTATAGAGGCAGATCTCACAGACTGTTTTGGAGATGTCCTTCAGGTATCAACAAACTGTACTTTTCATATGGATGAAACATGTCAACTCACCTGGACCTTTGAGCCCAAAATAAACTGACATGCAGAAATGTTGTCTGGCTTATTCAAAATTACTTCATGTTTTCTTTCCTAGAGTTATCAAATGATGTAAATGAATGCAATCAAAATGAAAAAAAGATGCTATTTTAAAACAAATGTCCTCCCTGGTGTTACAAAATAGACATTTTATTCATATGAAAGCAGAAAAGGTTCCTTAAAATGAGTTATTGCTTCTTTGGCATAAAAATTGCACAAATAGTTTAGTTAGAGATGCTGCTGTTAGTTAAAATGAATATTTCTACAATGTCTCTGGTCATTATGTACTGATGTTTGTCCTGGAGTCTTTTATGCAAAACTTTATTTTTAGTTCCACTCTTTCAGATCTTCCGGATATTCCTTTTGTCAGACAATAAAAATAGCTAAGGGAAATGGTACCACCAGGCCTTAAAATGATTAATAAAAACACCAGAAAAGTTGCCATCATGTTTGCTTCTTCACTAGGTCAGCAGCTTGGAAATACAGAAAGTAAAACAAAGTATGCTACAGCTGTAATCTGTTATAATACAGGTCCATGTTGACTCAGTCAGTCACTGGAATAATTATCTCTGTAATTCACATTAAAGTCTGCAAAGATCTAACTTGGATCATTATCTCAGCCAAAATAGCATCTGAATTTAGGAAACTTAAGGTTTGCTTTCAGCTCAGAAGCTTTTAGTCAGTTTTTCTCTCCCTTTTATCATAGAGTTAGGGGTGAAGCCTGTAAATATGATGTTAAAACGATCTCTGAAGGTCCATTCAGAATCAACTTAAGTGAGATCATTTTGAAATGTGGGAGAAAGCCCGAGCGTGTACAGAGAGGACAAGCAATATCCACGTGGAATGCTCTGCTACACAGAAATATCTATACGTTGCTGTAAGGTGACAGCAATCTGCCATTTCTTCTATACGGAAGGGCAACTCTTTAAAAAACAGTAGATCAAATTTACTTTAATCTATTTCTGAGGAACACCTTTCATTTACACTTTACAAGATGCTGCTTACTGCTCAAGATCATTTTAATTTCGTATAATATGACTAAAAGTGGACTGATATTAATTTTTCTATGGCTAATGTTGATATTTAAAAATCAGGGCAGCGAGTGGCCAATGGTTTGTGAATTATTTCTCTTCTTTGAGACTGAAAAGACTTTTATAGTTGTCTAACTTTTTGACCCATGGTCAGAATCTCCACTGAGCTCTTTGTGTGCCTCTAAGGTCTGGTGGTGAAGATAATTCGCCTACTTGTTTACAGATCTGCAATCACAGAGCAATTCCTCAGTCCAGATGATAATGTTGGAGTTACCTCCTCTGAGATCAAGGATAGTGTTCTCAGGTGTGCAAAAAGGTCATGCGTCTTTTTATACAGAGAATTTAAATATCTGGTTCAAGCAGTAAACAGCTTAGATTAACATATTAGCAGAATATGTAAAAAATATATATCAGGCTTCCAAACTATTGATGTAATTCTAATTTGTTGTAATCTTTTTTATCATCCACTCTTCATTGCTTATTAAACATATGAACTCATCCTATTAGTCATTGAAAGAGAAAGTACACCCTCTATCACTTCTATGGCAATGTGTTTTCTGTTTACCAGGACTGTTCTGGAAAGTGGTTCTGATATGCACTGGCTGGTCCACAAAGTGTGCAGTCTCACGGTGAAATTATCCTTGAATTTTGAAAAGGTTAAAATCTGATGATAATAATATGAAAGGAGCCTGATATTTTATTCATAAACAGCTTAAATGCAGCAGCCTGAGCTTGTGCACATATGCACACACACCAAACAAGATGGGGGTCACTTTAGAATCCCAGGGGCCACTGACAGACTACAGATGTCCTGCTGTTATATTAGTAAATGACCAATAACCTGCTTCTGTATAATGCTTGTGGGATTTTCTAACACCGAGAAAAATAATGAATATGTTACCGTGTTTTAAAATGTAGGTTATTATTGAGTCAACAAAGTAAATTGGGTTATAATTCGCTTATATTGGCAATCCATTGATGGAATGTTGTTTCCTCATATCAGGAATCTTATTCTTGATTCTTATGCCTAACACAGACAACTAAAGTTACAGCTGTGTAGTCCCAGTTCCTGTGAATATCTAAATATATGAGGGAAACGGGATCAGTTCGTTTTATTAAAGCAAACATTTGCTTTTCTAGTACCACTATTTAAACATCCAGTTTGCTGTTCTCTTGGGTCCTGGTTTCTTCAATACATTGAACACCTCAGTGAGCTGACTGACCCACTGAAACCTGTCAAGTCAGGATGATACCGAGGACACTGAAAAGAAAAGGGTATTGCTGTAGACGAAATCTTTTCTCTGGAAATGAAACCATTGATCTGTCGAGCATTTCCCAGCCAAGGGTTTGGTGGAAACTGTTCTAATATGTCGTGATTCTGCTCTTTTTGTTTTTGTCCTTACAGCTACGGTGCTGCGTAAAAGCCCCTTATAGATTTTTTCAGTTTTGCTCTTTTTTATCACACTTGTTTTAGATCATGAAAAAAATATTCATAACAAACAAAGATAACCTGAGTGTCTACAAAACTCAGTTTTCAAATCGGTTTAATTGTTAAGTGACAAAGCTTCCCAAACCAGCCTGACTGTGTGGAAAAAGGTTATTGCTTCTTAAACCAATTTAGTATTGACAACTGCCAGGAGGAGTTTGCAATAACTGGCAATGAGTCTTTAGGTCCAGACTTTGACTAGATTGCTCCAAAACCTTAATTTAGTTTTTTGAACCCTTCAGAGGTGGATTTAGCAAACTGCTGGAAGCAGCTAATCAGCCCCAGAAAATTACACTACCACCACTATGTTTGGGTATTGGTCTGATGTTCTGTTTCTAAAATGCTGATTTCATACCATTAAGTTCCACTTATGTGTAATGAGTCCATAGGATATTTTCCTAAAGCTCTTTGTTATCATCAAGATTTATTTTCCCTTTGGAATTCTAAAAGTATTTTTGAATAGAGTTTGAATTGAAGATATTTTTTGGGAGGGCAGATTTAAATTAGACCTCTGTTTTCTTTTTGCTCAACAGTGGATTTGGTCTTGGAACTCTAAGATGGAGGCTATTTTTGGCCATTCACTTTCTTTTTGATTAACATGACAGCTGACCTTAGCTGAGTCTTGTTGGCTTGCAAAGCTTTGAATGTCAGTCAATCATTTTCTACCGCTTATTCCATAGTGGGTCGTGGGGAAGCAGGTCCCTATCTCCAACAGTATACGGGCAAGAGGCGGGGTACACCCTGGATAGGTCACCAGTCCATCGCTGGGCAACACACAAACAACCATGCACACACCTAAGGGCAATTTAGAGTGACCAATTAACCTAACAGGCATGTCTTTGGACTGTGGGAGGAAGCCAGAGTACCCGGTGAGAACATGCAACCTCCATGCCAGGAATTGAACCAAGGACCTTTTGCTGCAAGGCAACAGTGCTACTAATTGCGCCACCATTTAAATGTTATTCTGTGTTTTTTGTGACCTCTTGGATGAGCCATCAAAGCACTCTTGGTGTAATTTTGGTAGGCCAGCCACTCCTGGGAATGTTCTCCACTGTTCCATGTTTTCTCCATATGTGGATAATAGTTCTAATAGCGGCTCCCTGGAGTCCCTGGCCTTGTAACCTATTCCAGACTGAAAGATTTCAATAGTCTATAGTGAATGTCTTTAGACTGGAGCATGGATCATGGATTCTACAGGTCAGGCGGTCATCAGGCCTGGTGTGGCAAGTGAACTTTTACACAAAACTGTCACGATTTATAGATGTTTGTGTTTTGATTTTCTTTTGGGTTTGTTTTCAGCATCTCTTTATTACTCTTCAGGTCTTGCCTGTGATCATTATTGTTTATGTTTTCCAGGTGGCACGTTATTGTTTATGGTGTGTTTGTAGTTCTGTTATATGTAAGACTTTTCAGTTGGTTACATTGTGTCCTTGTGTTTTTGTTTAGGTCCTGTAGATAACATTGTGATTCTGTTTGTCCATACTGCTTGCTGTTGCTACAGTTACTTGGACTAGTAACTGTAGCAACAGTGTCACTGTGGTTCGTGGTGTTTCTAGTTACATACAGTTCTTTTTCTGTTCTGGTTGCTGCCTGTATGCAGTTTTCCCTATATTGGCTGATAATAAATTCCTGACACGCAATCACAATGGACTGGTTATTATAAGCAAATCTACATGGTGTCAGAAAAGGGATGTTCGTAAAGCCTGCACAGTCCAAAGAAGGCAGTAGGAGATGGCAAAAATGATGACAAGAACTAGTTTTTAAACTCCGCTCAGGGACAGCATGGCGGACGGATCCTCTCGTCTTTGACAGCAACGTCGCTAAAAACTGGCATAAGTTTGAGCGTAAATATGATATTTTCATTGCCGCTGCCCACAGTGACAAAGACACTAAAACCCAGGCCTACATACTCCTCAATCTGGCAGGACCCGAGGCCATAGAGAGGGAGCGATCATTTACATATGCCCTGCAGTCACATCAGCCGAAGGTGCAATAGAAGTCCCCGGGGAGTCAAGGGAGAACCCCGCATGTCTTAAAAGAAAGCTCAAAGAGATTTGCAACCCAGAGACCAACGTTATAATGGAGAGGCACAACTTCAACAAAAGACAACAGAAACCAGGTGAAACTATTGAAGCATATGTGAGCACATTAAGGAACATGGCTAAAACCTGTAGCTTTGGAGCATTACAAGACAAGCTAATCAGAAACAAATTAGTGTGCGGAATAAGCAGTGACAGCGTCAGACGTTCGCTGCTTAAAGAGACAGAATTAATACTTATCAAAGCAGTTTGTATATGCCAAATAAGCAAGCTCACAGATCAACATAGCAAAGCCCTCTCTACTCCAAAACATGTCACCTCCGCCAGCAGGTACAGATTAAACATGGCGACACATTCAAAACAATGAATAAATACAGGAGAAAACCAGGTAAAACATCAATGAACATTCCAAACTGCAAAAACTGTGGAGGTTCACATCCAGCCAAACGGGAGCAATGCCCTGCTTTTGGACAACAATGTCACATTTGCAAAAAGTACAATCATTTCAAAAAAAGATGCAGATCTGCAAAACCACATCAAAAAGGCAAACAAGTGAACCAAATCTCAGAGGATACCGATCCAGACAGCGATGAGACATTTTGCATTGAAAATTTGACTCTTAAGAATGAGAATAATCACAAAAAGGAAGGCTACTGCACAGTCACAGTTTCTGACATGGCTCTCAAACTAAAAGTTGACACTGGAGGAAAGTGCAATGTGATTTCACTGGACACCTACAGGGACATTGGCAATAAAGAAACTCTGCACAAGTCACACAAACAGGTAAATCTTGTTGCTTTTCGAGGTACAAAGATTAAGTCCATAGGCACAGCTACTCTCAAGTGCAAGCTAGCAGGACAGTTATTTGCCTGCAGTTTCAAGTTGGAAAACAAAATGTGCAATCCATTTTAGGATTAAAGGACAGTGTACAACTGAAACTGGTAAACTTTAGCAAGGAAGTCTACCATATCGACACTGATCGGGATGGAATGTTAACACAGAAAGTGTTTCAGGAATACGCAGATCTGTTTAAAGATGAGGTCGGAGACTTACCTGTGACCTATTCAATGAAACTCAACCCAAATATATCACCAGTTGTCAACCCTCCAATGTGCATTCTTGTTCCTATGCAAAAAAAAAAAAAAGTAGAAAAGGAACTCCAGAGAATGCAGGCCCTAGGAGTAATTTAACGGGTGGAGGAGCCCACAGAATGGGTATTCAACATGGTCGCAACACACAAAAAAAGATACTGACGATGTTCGGATTTGTATCGATCCGAGAGATTTAAACAAGGCACTTATGCGACCTCACCATCCCATGCGCACTGTAGAGGCAGTAGCAGCTCATATGTCAGGAGCCACGGTCTTCTCTGTTCTAGACGCAAAGAGCTCTTTCTGGCAAATTAAACTAGATTCCACCTCATCTCTTCTCACAACGTTCGCAACACCTTTAAGATTTAAATTCCTGAGAATGCCTTTTGGCATCAACACTGCCTCAGAAGTCTTCCAGAGAGCAAAGAAACAGATATTCGCAGGATATCCATGCGCTGTGATCATAGATGACATTCTAGTGGGAGGAAAAGGAGTTGAGGAGAATGACAAAAATCTGAAAAAAGTGTTGGAGCGCACCAGGCAAGTAAAACTCAGACTGAATCCAAAAAAGTGCAAGTTCAGACTAAAAGAGGTGAGCTATGTGGGACACATTTTCACTGATAAAGGACTTAAAGCAGATCCAACTAAAATTGTTGTAATTAATGACATACTATTGCCAGAAGACAAGACTTCCCTCCAACTCTTTCTGGGAATGATTAATTATCTGGGGAAGTTCATCCCAAACTTGAGTGAATTGTCAGCACCATTACGTCAGCTGCTCCACAAAAACATGGCGTGGAGCTGGACCGAACACCAGCAAGATGCTTTCAATAAACTCAAAGCGTACATCACCAGCCCACCTGCACTCCAGTACTATGACATGCATAGTACTGGACAGTAACTCTGACATGTAATGCTTCCCAGCATGGTCTAGGAGCCGCATGTGTCCAAGACAACAAACCTGTAGCGTATGAATCACGGACTCTAACCCAAACAAAGAGGAGGTACGCTCAAATAGAAAAGGAGTTGCTGGCAGTAGTGTTTGCATGTTACAAGTTCTACGGCTACATCTATGGAAAACCAGTAGTGATTGAAACCGACCACCAGCCTTTGGTCACAATCCAAAAGAAAACCTTTTCACACTGTCCCAGCATGGCTGCAGCACATGATGTTAAGACTACAGAAATTTAACTTGACTCTCGTCTACAAGAAACACAAACACCTTCACATTGCTGACACATTCTCTCACACATCAAGGCTAGACATTCAGCCTCTCAAAGAAGAACAACACGACTTTGAGGTAATGTCACTTCAGCTCATTTCACAAAGACGTTTACAAGAGCTTGCAGAACACACCTCAAAAGATGCAACTCTGCAAACTCAGGCATGTTACATCCAGCAGGGGTGGCCAAAACAAGCAAGCAGTGTCCCGAAGAAATCAAACCATTCTAGTTTTCATGATGAACTCATTAATGATAACAACATTGTTATGAAAGGCAATAGAGCCATTGTCCCAGAATCGCTACATGAGATTTACCTACAGGAACTACAACAGGGGACATCCAGGCATGGAGACCACAAAAAGGAGAACAAGGGACAATGTGTTTTGGTTGACAATAAACTCTGACATTGAGGACAAAGTCAAGTCATGCAGTATTTGCAACAGTGTAAAGCCTCACCAGCAGAAACAACCGCTGAAGTTAGACAACATTCCAGATCTCCCTTGGTCCATCACAGCCACAGATACAGTATATTCGAGTGGAACAACCACCACTACCTCATGCTTGTGATTAACAAGCTCAAATGCCACTTCTCAGTACATGGAATACCGCAGAAACTGTACTCAGACAATGGTACCCAGTTCACGAGCCAGGCTTTTCGTGATTTCATTATATCCTGGGAGTTTGAACATGTCACAAGTAGCCCCGAGCTTCCTCAGTCAAACGGGCTCAGTGAAAGAGCTGTTCGGAGTGCTAAAAGACTTCTTGAAACATCAAAAAGAGATGGGACTGATTTCTACCTACATCTATTACACCTACGCAACATGCCACGAGACAACATTCTTGGCTCACCTGCACAGAGACTGTTATCAAGGCGGACACGATGAACTCTTCCTGTGTGTAAGAAGCTGTTAAAACCAGCAGCTAAGGTAACAACTATTATCAAACCTAACTCACAAAAAGCTAAGATCTCAAAACCAGCACTACAACAAGTCCAGCAAGCTGCTCAGTCCATTAACACAAAACCAGGTGGTGAGATTGCAAACACAAAAAGGACATGACAAGATAGGAGTTGTACGTAAGATATGAGCTGAACCTCATTCTTACATAGTGGAGACAGATGGAAAGGAATACAGGCGCAGCTGACAACACCTCCTGCCTATAAACGAGCCACAGCCTCAAGAGCACACTGCAGCACCAAATAAACTGGACATAGATCCACAAATGGACAAACCTGAAAATGAAAAAACACTAACCAACAAACATGAAAAGACTCAAGCTCAACTCAATCAACCACAACATGACACGAAACCGTGTAAACAAAAAACTAATGACAGAGTGACTTTGAATAAAACATCCACACCTGTCAAATGCCCAGTACATTTTGATGACAATTTATTCCGAACCAGGTCTGGAAGGGTGGCTAAACCAAACAGTAAATACTTAGATTGAAAGTACACAGATGTTGTATTTTGGCTTTTGAAAACATGTTTTATTCCTATGTTATGTTGTGAAGTTGCATTCATGACAGTGATTGCTGTTCAGTTAAGTTGAAACATTAATCTTTATTTTTTGTAACTAATGACCTAGTGAGTTTTTTTTTTTTTTTTTTTCCATTAACATTACATTAACAGTGATTCTGTTTAGCTTTGTTTTGCTTGAAGGTCTAAAAGTTAAAAAGGGGGATGTAGATAACAGTATGATTATGTTTGTCCAAACTGCTTGCTGTTGCTACAGTTACTTGGACTATCCAGTAGGTGTCATTGTGGTGTTTCTAATTACATACAGTTCTTTTTCTGTACTGGTTGCTGTCTGTATGCAGTTTTCCCTATATTGGCTGATAATAAATGCCTGACACGCAATCACAATGGACTGGTTATTATAAGCAAATCTACAGTTCCCTTTATGCTTTGGTTCCCACACTCAGCAATTGCGACTGTAACTGGTCCCACCCTTCGTGTTCCCTCTCTGTGTTGTGTTAGTTGGAAAAGGATGGGATTGAAACTCATGTCACTCAATAAATAAAATTGTATTCAATATAAAACAATTCCCAAATTCCATCAAACGAAAATGAATCACAAACTTAAAGTTGATCCATTTTATTCAAATCAGAACAAATGTGACAGTTAACGTTATACATAATAACCTAAAATAGTGGAGAAACCCACAGGTTCCATAATAGGACCAATTTACACACACATCTCTGTACCTATAGGTAAATCGCCAGACACAAACTGGATGAGCACATCAAAGAAAATGTTTCCATATGCAGCTCCCTTCAGATTGGAAACAAAAAAGAAAACCACATTTCGATTGTATATCTGACAAAACCAGAAGTTCTCTAAGCTAGGTCAACAAACATAAAAACATTAGCTCTTCCACATACACATACATCAATCTCATTCATTTTGTACATATACAAGTGAATTCCCTTCTAGACACAGACCACATGTGGTTAGATTACTATAACATAACTCAAAATATGAATATCTAAGTTTAGAGTGCAACAACAATGGAAAATGAACATTTTCTTTTTACAAACACAGCGAGCAGGTCTCACCTCCTTCACAAGCAGGAAAGGCTCTGACTCCTGCACACTCGTACATGCCAACATTACTACAGTGATGTCACACTCTGACATCAATTCTGGTTTGAGATTGGTACAGAAAATTAATAACAAAGCAAAACAAATATTCAACAAGTGATTTTGGTAAAATTTACAAATACTTACCCATAATACCACCATTTATCAAGTTCATTCTGTCTACCTGTACCTCATAATCATGCCCATGCCACTCACCTGTTTTCTTTGCAATTTCAGTTCCTGGCTTCTCTTTGTTCTCTGCTGGATTGTTTCGTTCTGACGTCTGTTCTGTCCCCAAGTCTATTTTTCCCCATGCTCTATGTCGTAATCGTCTCGACTCACGCTGTAAGTTTTTTGCTTTCTGTTTTTATTAAAATCCTTCAACCCACCATGTCGCTCCGGAGCTTCACTCTGCACCTTGGACCAGTTGAAAACACTGTACACCATGACAAGTAATTAATTCACTGCATGGGGAGCAATTACCTTTTCACATGGAGCCATGTTGGTTTGGACAACTTTTTTCCCCTTCTTAACTGAAATCATTCTTCAAAAACTGCTTTTTGTATTTCTTCAGGTTGTTTTTGTCTAATATTAACATTATTTGATGATCTAAATGAAGTGACAAAAAAAATTAAGTGACAAAAAAGGAAAAACTGTAAGGGGGCTGATACTGAAACAATGCTTAAGCATGTGTCACTTTTTAAAGTGATTTATCCATGTGTTTATAATCTGTACTGTGCCATGGTTATGCATGTGAATCTCCTCCCTAAACAGCCAGATGCCTCTTTTACTTTCCTTAGCAGCTAACGTTGTCCCAGGCAACACACCTTGGTGTGATTAACAAGCACAACTCCTGCAGGGCTCAAAAGGAATGACAGGCACATTTCATTTAGACAAGAGGAACACGAACAGCCTAATAGCCTGCTTTCTCAGAAGGCTGTGTCCTGGCTAGGCTGTGTCTTTTAAAAGAAGTTCCTAATATGGGGCACCGCTCAAGCTCACTCCGATGAGCTTCTGCCAGAGTTACACCTGCAACCTCTAACAAAATGCTAAAATGAGGAGACAATGTTTAAAGGAAAAGCCCTGCTTCATTGACCAATGAGGATTCTATTCAATTTAGTTTTATTTATATAGCGCCAACTCACAACACTTGTCATCTCAAGGCACTTTACAAAGTCAGTTCAATAGAATCATACAGAATTTAACTTGGGTATATACATTCCAATTAATCCTAACCATCAAACAGTGCAGTCAGATTCCGTTTTTTTATTCAGATTGGTTAAAACGTTTTCTATCTAGGGAAACCCAGCAGATTGCATCTAGTCAGTGACTTGCAGCATTCACTCCTCCTGGATGAGCATGTAGAGACAGTGGACAGTCACTGGCGTTGACTTTGCAGCAATCCCTCATACTGAGCATGCATGTAGCAACGTCTACAGGGCCACGTGGATCATCTGTTGAAGGAGAGCATTCAGGGGGTTCCAAGAAAAGGCTGTTTCATTGCACAAATGGTAAGATATATTGATCTGCAAATTTACCTTCAAGTTACACCGATCAAACTTTCAGTATAAAAAAGAGGAGTGTAAGTAGGATGAGCGAAGATACCCATAAAGCAAAGCCACGCAGAATTATCACCACCGCAAAATGTAGCAGCAGGTGCTGTAGGTTCTAAATGGTTCTATAAAAACAAAGCACAGAGCCACCTTGATGCTTACTCATTCCATCTGTCACTGAATGATCCTCTCTCTGCTGTATTGAGTATTTCTTTAGAAGAACAACATTTATCTAAACAGAATACTATTTATTCTGTTGACGCTAAAAAATAATAAAGATATTAACTTTATTTAAAAATGTTGTTTTATAACCAAACCCAGGCAGTGTTTGTGAATGCAATTCCAACCCCTTGTTGATGATTATAAATATGAAACTGCTCATCTGCACCCTGCTTAAAGCAGAATTTATAAACACAATCTGGATTTTACAAAAAAGAAATCAACAGTGTTTATTTCTTATTCAGTTTTGTGAATTTTGTGTTTGCTCTATCATTGTCTTGTCTGATTCTAAGGTATTTGGCTCATCAATGTGTGCAGATGCTAAATTAAAGCTTGAAGGTGAACAGGATTTTCTCTTTGTCTGCAACCTTTCGGTCTGTGGAGATGTCAAACTCCACTGTGGACATTGACACTGGTGTTCCAGTAGTAGGCTGCTTGAATCCACTTGAAGCAAAAGCATCATGTAAAGATAACCTAAGGTGTGTGTTGTAACATTTTTCCACCCTAAAAAAAGAACAGTTGAAATACAAAATTAAAAGCCAGAAAATGTATATTACATGCATACCGATGAGTGTCAATCTCTGGTTGGAACAGCAGTTCTTTGGTTATAAAGGTTTGAGACATTACATTTGGTCATGTTCATGTAAACACAGGAGGTCTGAGGACTCAGAAAAAGAGAGAAAAAGAAACTTTTCACATATTATATATATTTCTCTGTTTGTCTAGTTCCATTTCGCCAATGCAGTGTTTCAGTGACTGAGACAGAGAGGACATACCAGAATTCCACAGTGAATGATGAAAAATTGTTTATATAGTGATGTATCCAAGTAATAGACAGGTGAGAAACAGATCCATTAGAGAGTGATATGGTGATTTATGAAACCCACTGAAACTATCTGCAGCTGGACACCTGCAGTGAATCTGCTGAGGCTTGTCCTAATTTAAATGAAACTTTCTCACAGCAGCTCTGCAACTACTAAAGTACTTTCTTTTACATCACAAAGAGGAAGTTAAAAGGCTCTTTCTTATGTCAAGACAGCTGGTGCACTGTTCTTAACCCACAGATACAGACAGACATAAAAAGGAGAACAAGCAGGCACCTCTGCTGCACAAAGCGCAACGGTCACATTTTTATCTCCAGTTTTGGTCTTCAAACAAAGAGGTAAGTGTTTATAGAACATATGGTGAGCAATTGTAGCCTGGAGATTTTTGTTTGTATCAAAATCTAATTCTTCTTTTTGCAGATGGCACAAGGAAGAGAGCGGTACTTCTTGTTTCATTTCACAATCGTGTTGTCTCTGGTCCTTGCATCAGCTCTGAAAACTCTCGACTCAAAACGAGAGCTGCAAGACAGTGGGTTTGGGCGACCCCCGCCCCGCCATGGCCTCAAGCTTCTGGTGTGGTACGTCCAGAACTGCCTGGACAACAACATGAGGGCTTTGTGTGATCCCAAGAAAGGAGAATATGGATTTCATGAGTTTAAGAATTTTGGGAGAAATCCTCTGCTTCCAGTGATTCACGACAAAGGGCAGTACGCATATTTTACCCTTGGTAACCTCCACTCTCCTCATGCTCAGGATCTGCCTTACAACGTCAGGAAGGACTACAACCCCAGAGATCCTCACAGTAACATGGACCGAGTTCTGGTGAGATACAACAAGAACAACAGACGCATTGAGGAGATATATGCGTCTGCACATTACAATGCAAAAGAGACATACAAAATTGGCCCAAATCTTCTGGCTGCTCTTCGGCAGAAAAAAAAATCTTATTCTAATGGAAAGAGATGTTTTTCTGATGCAGAATCCCTTCTGTGGCAGCCATAACATATTTGACCCAAAAATAAATCCATGAGAAATGTAAGCTTCTTTCAAACAATCTTGAGTAATATGTATCCAGAAATGCTTCTGTTAATTTAGGAAATGTGAGTAACTTAAGAATCTTACCTGCTTGTAGAACATATAGAGTGATATATATTGTATAAAATCAATAAAATATTTGAAATGTTAAATGAGGTGTGTTTACTGTGATTGTGTATATACACTGCTGAAAAAAATAAAGGGAACACTCAAATAACACATCCTAGAGCTGAATGAATGAAATAGTCTCATTGAATATTTTGTTCTGTACAAATTTGAATGTGCTGACAACAAAATCACACAAATCATCAATGGAAATTAAATGTATTAACCAATGGAGGCCTGGATTTGGAGTCACACACAAAATTAAAGTGGAAAAACACACTACAGGCTGATCCAACTTTGATGTAATGTCCTTAAAACAAGTCAAAATGAGGCTCAGTATTGNAATGAAAGTGGAAAAACACACTACAGGCTGATCCAACTTTGATGTAATGTCCTTAAAACAAGTCAAAATGAGGCTCAGTATTGTGTGTGGCCTCCACGTGCCTGTATGACCACCCTACAACACCTGGGCATGCTCCTGATGAGACAGCGGATGGTCTCCTGAGGGATCTCCTCCCAGACCTGGACTAAAGCATCCGCCAACTCCTGGACAGTCTGTGGTGCAACGTGACTTTGGTGGTTGGAGCGAGATGTGATGTCCCAGATGTGTTCAGTCGGATTCAGGTCTGGGGAACGGGCGGGCCAATCCATAGCTTCAATGTCTTCATCCTGCAGGAACTGCTGACACACTCCAGCAACATGATGTCTAGCATTGTCCTGCATTAGGAGGAACCCAGATCTCATCTCGGTACCTAATGGCAGTCAGGCTACCTCTGGCAAGCGCATGGAGGGCCGTGCGGCCCTCCAAAGAAATGCCGTCCCACACCATTACTGGCCCACTGCCAAACCGCTCATGCTGAAGGTTGTTGCAGGCAGCAGATCGCTCTCCATGGTGTCTCCAGACTCTGTCACATCTGTCACATGTGCTCAGTGTGAATCTGCTTTCATCTGTGAAGGCCACAGGGCGCCAGTGGCGAGTTTGCCAATCCTGGTGTTCTCTGGCAAATGCCAAGCGTCCTGCACGGTGTTGGGCTGTGAGCACAACCCCCATTTGTGGACGTTGGGCCCTCAAACCATCCTCATGGAGTCAGCTTCTAACCGTTTGTGCAGACACATGCACATTTGTGGCCTGCTAGAGGTCATTTTGCAGGCCTCTGGCAGTGCTCCTCCTGTTCTTCCTTGCACAAAGGTGGAGGTAGCGGTCCTGCTGCTGGGTTGTTGCCCTCCTATGGCCTCCTCCATGTCTCCTGGTGTAACTGGCCTGTCTCCTGGTAGCGCCTCCAGGCTCTGGACACTACGCTGACAGACACAGCAAACCTTCTTGCCACAGCTCGCATTGATGTGCCATCCTGGATGAGCTGCACTACCTGAGCCACTTGTGT
>JAHUTJ010009558.1:0-19814 GCA_036250325.1 Characodon lateralis
ACCTGAAATATTTCAGTTAGTGTGCAATGAATCTAAAATATATGAATGTTAAATTTTCATCATGACATTATGGAAAATAATGAACTTTATCACAATATGCTAATATTTTGAGAAGGACCTGTACTATTCAAATACTATTTTGTGAAGTATTTGAACTCTTGTTTTTGTCACTTAGCAAACCCCATATTGGAATAAATCTATCAGAATATTTAATTTATCTTCTGGCACAATTGGTAGAGCTTATTTTAAATTGTTTGATTTCCTTGTATGGACTCTGCTTTTCAAACAAAGGCTACAATTTTACATTTAGGAAGAGCATGTAGATATTGAATACAAGAGGCCCCAAGATGTAAGGAACCTCACGTGATTTTTGTCAACTTTGATGTAAAGTTACTGTCATGATCCTGGGGTTTAAGCCTGTGTGTGTGTGTGTGTGTGTGTGTGTGTGTGTGTGTGTGTGTGTGTGTGTGAGTGTGAGAGAGAGAGAGTTCCCCCTGCCCCAGGGTGTATCTGGCCACGGAAGGCATCACGCCAGTGAACAATCCACTTTCAGGCTGTATTTATAAGGAGCTGCAAGATGCTCACTCAGCGCCTGATGGTCAACCCAGTTGGTAATCAAGCCCTACGAATTGTTCTGAATTCTGAGTTTATGCAGAGAGGTTGCAATGTTTCAAGTGTTCCGTCACTCGGTTTACCACCTTGTTCCGTGTGTAACCAGGGTGAGAAGACCTCTCCCTTCTGGGTCTGCTTCGACAGTTTCCTTGCAGGCTGAAAGCTTCCAGCATTCTCAACAATTATTATCCTTCAGCAGCTCCAGAACTTTTCCCTGCCTGCCTGCCTTGCTCTCCATCCACCGGCTAAAAGGAACTCAAGCTCAGACTCCCTACTTGGGAGAAATTGGACTTTCCCCCAGGATCGCAATCTCACCCCCAGCCTTTCCCCCCCCTGACTGAGAACTTTAAGCTTCTCTTATTACTTCCACACATTCAACTGAATTCTGCCTCACCAATATTATGGCTCTCCCTCATAGAAAAGCTGAAGCCTGGAACACAAAGATCCTTCCAGTTCCTCTCCGAGTGTATTCTCCCTGTGAATCTTTGAAATATCTTACCTGGTGTTTTGTGTGTGGTTCTGCATGTGGGTCAGGAAATTTTCCCAGAACATGACAGTTACTATTTACTATTACTATTACTATTACTATTACTATTACTATTACTATGACAACTATTACCACTTCTTTAGTCACTCCAGTATTATACCGTGATCAACAGTGTCGAATGTGCTGAGGTCCAATAATACCAGTACTGTGGTTCTTCCACAGTGTGCATTTATGCAGATGTCATTGAACATCTTGCCAAGGGCAGTCTCTGTACTGTGGTGAGCAGGAAGCCTGACTGGAAGACATCAAAGCGTCTGGTCACTGTTTTGAAGGTATTTTGCTGTTGAAACACAGCTTTTCCAATAACCTTACTGATTAATGGGAGATTTGAGATGGGCCTGTAAATTTGCAATAACAACTTCCCCAAATTATTCTTTTTACAGTGGTTTGATAATTGCTGTTTTCAAACCCTGGTGGAAAAAACCTGACAAAAGGGATGAGTTTATTATTTAAATCAAATAAGTCACAATGACAGGCCAAACTTTCTTAAAGAAAGCATTAAGACAGCCTAGTTGATGTATAATTTCTTTGAAGCATTTGTAGTTGACTTGGGACAAAAGTGTAATTTTGTCCAAACTTGTTTTGTTTGAACAAAACATTGGTACTGGATTGAATATTGATGTAAAGACCAACCTTCAAATCTTCTGAAGAAGTTAGCAAAGTCATCCAATGCCCTACTAAGGAGGGGTTCACATGCTGCAGACGCAGGAGGGTTTGTTAACCTGTTGACCTTGGCAAACTAGGCAAGGGCATTATTCCACCCAAGCTGTTCCTGGAAATAATCCCTGCTGGTAATCATAGCACCTGGACCCTGTGCACATCACAGGAAAGTTTATGAAATGCTCTGAACACAAGCAGGCTCTTCCTCTTTTATATACGAGACCGATTATATAGGTGGTGGGGTTTAAGGTCCTCTGCTGGGGCTAATGGTGCTGAAGTCCCATTGGTAGTGATTTAGAAGCCTCTTTCTGGGTCATCAGTCCTCCATCGTTCGTCCTTTTCTTTGCATTCTACAGTTGTCCTTCAGAATGCCGTCTTATCAGTTGTTGTGTACTTTCCTGTTGTCTCCTGTACATGGCAGAGGCTGCTGGTGTCTGAATAAAAAATGTTGGAGTTGAAAGTCATACTCTAGACCTAAAACCAAATCCATCTTTCTTGAAAAGATGTTGAAGTCAATAAAGGTCACTGATTTGGCTGCACATGCTTTTTAAGCCCTTTGTTGACCATCAGGAGTCTACTGGATCTCTCATATCCATGGCAGACTGTCAGTAAAGGTCCAAGGAAAAACACCTCGATAACAAGACTTTGAACTTTGTTCAGCAAATACATTTTTAAAAAATGTGCTATTGTTGCTTCTCAACATCAAGGGACCCTGTGTGTATGATGAGATTTTTCACTGTTGGATGCTGATCCATGATCATCGGTATTTTATGAGACACCATGTTATTGACAAAACTAAGGCACAGCGCCATCACCCATTATTAGGGTGTGTAGCCTGGTGGTTGGCTCTTTCTGAAGTTGTAGGAGGGAACTGTCTAGAGTGCAATGTGTTCTCATACCTCTCGCTGGTGTATGAAGATGAGCTTTCTTTTGAGGAGTCATAATCTTGCAGAAATGGAGCAAACTTGTTTTTAGTGGAATTCCTGTGTTTACAGTTGGTTTGCACCTATCATTTGTTGTGTGTTTTAGGCATGGTTCTGGGGTTGAAGAGACATTTCTCTGTATTGCGAGCCAGGTCGATTCATGTTGGTGCGGGGTTCTTTCTGCTAGCCATCCTCCCAGATCTGAAGGAAAGGACTGGTCCTTTGGTTTTGCGCCAAAAGAGTCCCAGGGAGGACTGTTGATCGAGTTATTCTCATTTACATTAGCATTCTGTTTCTTGGTGGTGCTAGTTAGCTGTCTGTCGGTCTTATGATTCTTTCGTCTGGTCTTTCTGTCTGAAGTGATTAAACTAAAAAAATCGTTGAGTCTCACTCATTTAAATTAGTTTAGTCCAGTTTTTCTGTAGTTTTTGGCTGAGAGATAGGAAGTCAAGAGTAAAGGAAGGCAAACAAACAGCAAGGGAAGAAAGCATCCAAGCAAGCAACTATACCAACTATACCAACTCTGATTTAACCATGTAAGCATTAGAGAAAATTCACAATAAATTCAAACTTTTGCACCTTGTACTTGTTTTTTTATTCATTGGAGTTGTTTGTCATATGATAATTTCACCCAGAAAAGGAATGATTTAAATGCATCATTAAAATGTTGTCATGGTTTGAGAGAGGAGTGAAAGAAGAGATTTATATCAAACGAGAAAGACCAACTTCAGACAGCGGGGGAGGCCTCAGATTTTAGCTTTTCAAAAACATACAGTTCAGGCTGATACCCAGTCAGTTTTAAACCAATTCACAACATCTTGCATGTGACCAACACATCTCTCAGGAATCCAAGCCAACAACAGCACTGATGACACCTTATTTTCAGGGGAGTCTAATCTGCATGTGAATTTAGAAATGCAGAACAGCACATCCCAAACAGCTTAAAAGCTTGGAACTGCTCCCTAACTAGCTTTGAATTGAGAAAGAGCAAAACGTCTACAACTAAAAGAACTGAAGTCGAATTGTTTTTGTTTGGGTTTTTTTAACTGTATTGAATGCATCATTAAAAGATAACAATTAAGAATATATTGATGACTATGATAAGTGGATGTAAACGTTTAAAGTTCCAAAGATGCCTCGATGATATTTTCTAATATATAAATATGATATTATTTCATCTGACACCTCTTATTGGAATCCCTCAGATTTGTTTCAGTCATTGTGTTCCTTGAGAATAAAAGCAAATAAAAAGTTCAAATGAAAAACTGCCAAGCTGGTGGAAAAATGTTGAGAAATGGACCTCTGGCAATTACGGTTGCACAAGATTAACAGGCTGAAAACAGCTCTGTTCCCATGTTCTCAGTGTGGCAAATAATTCCTCTTTAATCAACATGACCACATTTGTTTGAGTTATTCTATATTCACCACCTTGCTGAGGAATATAAAAGTGTCTGCGGGGATTCTTCCTGGTAGAAATTATGGCTCCCATAACTCCTACATACACCCCCTGTATCCATTCATCGTGTCTGGAAGGAGCCACACATTGAATCATGGCGGCCTGGACTCCATCCAGAGCTAGAAAAAAGGCTTTGGAGAAAAATTTATACAGTGATGTGTTCAGATGAGGTTGCAATGAGATATTTTCAAACTATTTGCAGTTGGGGGGAAATTAATGTTTTAACCCCTTACTCATGGGTAATTATTGAAACTGCCATTTCGAATTAAAAGGGTTTCCACCCTTACCTGGCATCACACTGGGTTACAAGAAACTAATTAAAACACATACATCATTTAGGAAGGTGCTTCAGAGACCTCAGATAACTCTTGCTTTGACATCTAACTTTTGGACAAAGCTCTAATCACTTCATATGCATGCAGTCTGTGGGTGGCAGACAACATGACAACTGAATTTCAACATGTTGTAGGTTTTCACAGCAAAACAAAATGGGCAGTAAGGAGAAAATTGGACAGGCTTGCTTTTAGAGTGGATTCAACCCATGCAAACAGATGAGAGTGACACTGGGGGCCCCTCCTGAGTGACTGCAGCTTAGTGGGAGATGACATGACAAGTGCACAGTGCTTTCTGGTGCACATCCCTGGTGCGACGAGCGACCCACTTTCATCCCTCTAATTGCAATGCCCTCTTTAAAACTGTATTATTGCTCACACATAAAGGTTCAACACTCAGCTACAGCTGAAAGTTAATTAGACGCAATGAAAACCAATTTTTCTGTTGTCATATTACATTTATTTTTTAAAAAAATCATTCAAAGTGCATTGCATCTGCTGTTAATGGGTTAAAGTAATTATGTACTTCTATACAAATTAAGCAATTGCATTCATTAAATAAAATAGCAAACTAAACATGCAAATCTTGTCAGCAACACATCTTGAAAAGCAAAAATTCAACCGTCATTTCAATAATGTTTGAAGCAAGTTTGTACTTTGAGGGTCGTGATGCTAAAATTCAAAGTCTGTGCTATAAGGAGGAAGCTCAAGTGGTACAGCAGGTTGTCCAGTAAGTAGGTAACCAATTTCCTGAAGTGTGTGGGAACAGGACACTGATTCTCCACGCTGCTCTTAACATTAGTGGACTACAGTACAGTGAAAAAATATTTACCACTTCACAAATTTCTTCTTTCTAGTCTTCTTTTTCTGTTTTTAAGCATCACCGACAAATGACATCTCAAGGAAATATACAAAACAGAATTGATTGATAAAGTGTGAATTCATCCAAAGTCAATAACATTCATTCCAGTTTGGTCCTAGTTATAAAAATTGCAATGAATTCATCTTATTACACCAATTGGTAAAATGTTTTCTGAAACTCCAGTGATTGCATCAAGTCACTGACTTTGCAGCAATCCCTCACACTGAGCAAGCAAAACTCCTTTTTAACTGAAAAAAAAAAAACCTCCAGCAGAATCTGCCTCAGTGTGAGCAGCCATCTGTCAGAACAGACCGGGGTTTAAGAAGATAGAGCTAACACACAAAAAAAAAAAACAGAACCACTGAGACAGGAGTACTTTCAATGTTAAAGAAAACTTCTGCTTCTAAACATCTTTGTTTTGTTTTTTTTCTATTTTGCCACGCTTCAATGTTATAGGTCATCAAACAAACCTTTATATTAAAAAATTCAGTCTCACTGTGGAAGAAATAAACCAGGAACCAGCAGGATGTTGCAGACAAATGCCCAACCACCCTTGGCTGCCATCCCAGAAACTAACACAAACCTAACTAAGCACTACCCAAATCCATCAACCCCCCAACCTAACCTTATTCAGCCCACCCATTGCCCCCACCCAACCAAACCCAACGAGCAACACTACCAGCACCCCTGTCAGGCCGAGGATACTCGGGAGGGAGCCCCACCTGGAACAAAGGCAGCCCCCAGGGAGCAAGAGCAGCCCCCAATCCCCCTGGGACCCTGATCCCAATTTTTTTTACTTTTGGTGGTTGCAACATTGTGTTGGTGGGATGTTTTCTTCAGCAAGGACAGGCATGCCGGCAGTGGTGTGGCAAGGGTAGGGGATGTGGGCTAACTGTACACGGGGGGTGGCTTTCTGCACAAGCTGGTGAATTAGTTATATCAGAAATAACTGGTACTCTTACTGCCTTTGAGTTATATATTATTACACGGGAATTTCTGGTACCACTAAGATTGGGCACCAGAAAAGCTCAGAATATATTTGGGAAAGGACTATTTTACAATAGATTTTGGTTGATAAGTAAAAGCCTTGTTCTCTGACCTTCCATTAAAAAATTTGTCTTTAGCCTTCTCATCTCTGACCTCTCCCCCCCTCTGTTCTTCCTGTCTGCCAACCAGTTGTCTGCCTTTTTCTTTCACTTCATCTCTGTCCTTCTCACTCTTGACCATATCTCCATATAACCCAAATTAAAACCTTTAAAATAAAACTTGAAATTTGATATAGGCCAGACACACAATGTGCACCTTGGATAGAAAAAATGTTTTACCCATAACAAACTGTAGCTAAAAAAAAACTTTTTGTAAAACAAATAAAAATTTTAAAAATCTTAAAACTGGACAGTCATGATGTGCTATTTTGTGCTGGTGTATCACATAAAAACCTACTGAAATACACTGAAGTACGTGGTTGCAAGGTAACAAAATGTGTAAAGGTCAAAGTGCCAAGGTTACTTCTGAGATACACTGTATATTTGTATTGAAACTTTTGGTTTAGTCGATAGCATTGTCTTATGATAAATTTCGACTGTGAACAGCTGATTAGGTTATCAAAATGTGGTGTAGGATGCAAGATATAGCAACAGAGCACTCAGCCGAGTCTTCCAAATTGGCAGAAGAATGTTGTCTTAAATAAAAATCTTAAAGTGTCTGCTACAGCCTCGTGACACTGTGACTGTGCATTAAATGCGCCTGGTATTGTTGGATAAAATAAATAAATACATAAACAGGTATAAACCAAAGGTAAGTGATTTGTTAAAATCTCTTGGAAAATAAGTAATTTGTAAAAAAGGTATGCTGCAGGGTTTCTACTGAGTCGTATGTGCAGAACTGGGTGAATCAACCAATCACAGAATAGCAGGCAGAAATCTAATGTCTTACACTTCTTGTTTTCTGTTTGGTCTCAGTCACAAGGGATTCTACATGAATGAATAATAGCTCTTCTCCATTTAATCTTGAAAGCAACCAAATTGAGACGGGTTTGCAGAGCATTCCCCACTCTGGGCTCCCACTTGCCATAATTGTGGATTTAAAGCTGCTAATGTACTAAACTATGTATTAAACTGGTGTAGGAGCAAAAATATGAAAAAACAGCTTATTTTAAGAGTGTTTGGAATGTTTGTTTACTGTATGTACACAGATTAATCCAGAATGGTAACAACCTGATGTTTAAAACATGATCGGTTGTGCAAACTCATCTACAAGCTACAGGGAATGCTTTGGAGTATGTTGCTGAGCACTTTATATAATTCTATTTTTAATTAAACCTGAGGTGCATTCAGACTTTCAGAAAAACAAACACTCTTTTTAGGTTTACATTTTCTAAATGTTCTTAAATGTTAAGAATTTCAATTTTAGAGTGAAACGACATCCGATCTTTTGTAAATACAAAATTAAAGCTATCGATTATAGTGGCAAGTTTGTTTTTAGCTCAACAGTGCAATTATGGTTTGATTCAGACTCTCTCCTCTGACTAAATCATTGGCTGAAAAGTTACTCAGTGCTGTTTAAAAACTATTTGAAGCAGATATTTTATTTTGATTGCTTATAAATAGCAATCTCTTAATAATCTTTCAAAGTTTGTTTAATGTTACTAAAATATGTTCAAAGACAATAAAGTATTTTTTGTCTGTTTTTTTTTTTTTTTTTCAAGTAGATCCAAACAGATAGATTGATTCTGCCTAAAGATCCCAAATGGACTTTTTAATCAATGTTATATTATAGGTGTAATATACATTCATCCATAATGCATTATTTTATATTTTAAAGACCTTCAAAAGTAGTTTTAAGAATTTCTGTTTATGTAGAATTATCCAGTCCCAGTTTGATCAGTCAAAACACTTTAGATTTTAAACTAGGGATAACCAAATGAAGTCCAGATGGCACTAAAAATGCTTTAAAATACATGCCGACTTTAATATTGTTATCAGCTGATGGTTAGTCAGTTGCAGTTTTTCCACAGAGCCATTAAATGGTTCATGGCCACTCTGTCATTGTCGCTGTTTGTTTTCCCTACTCCTATTATCAGTAAACCCAATGAGCAGAGTTTATTGGTTGAGTATGTTGAGAAGATCGCCCAAATAACTGCTTCCTTCAAAATAAGAGTCTAAAACACAGATTCGGTGTCAAATTTAAAACACTTCATACCCAGTTCTGATAACAATAACTTGGCCTTCCCCAAGGCAAAGTCACGTGGTGACAGCAACCAGATAGTAGTCTGTGGGCCGAACAGGTCTGTTGTTTCAGCCCCCCATGTTGGAAATGTTTCTATATTGAATCGTCTGGACCTTTACAACTAAAAATGTTAGCTTTTTTGATGGGTTGACATTTATGATTGATGTCTCAGGAGTTTTGAGATTTACATTACCATTTTACCTCTGCTTTTCCCTTTTCGTGGGCTTTTATTAAACTGCTGCAGTTACAATCTCTTTAAATGCTTAGCAAAAAATAGAAGCACAAGAAATGGCCCTTTCAAGTGATGCATTCCATGTACTTAGAAGTAGCTGTTCTGACAGCCTGTTGAGTTTTTTTTAATAGCTAAAGAAAAATGTTGGTTAAATATTTTATAGGTAATAAACAAACCAGAAATTAAATGAATTAAAGTAATGTCTTTGCTATATAAAAACATTTAAAAAAGATGTAAGATGTGCCAACGTTTGAGGCTCTAATATGCCATCTAAAGGCCACAAAAAGAAAATTATTTTTATGTAACTGGTTAAATTTAGAAAAGGCTAGCCAATTTGCTTAAGAAGTCAGAAGTTAACGCAAAGATCCGGCAGGGATGTCACACCCAACTTAAACATATTTCAGTTGTAAGTGTGAAAACCAGTAAGAATTGCTGAGCTCAGCTGCTTACATCTTAAAATGGTGCTACACTCAGAGAGAAGTCTGATTGTAGGAATAGCCAAAAAATAGAGAATAAAGAACTCATAATTATTTTTGGTGTTTGAAGTACTATTTTTTTTCTGTATTTTTCTAACATTAGATTCCTATTTATTGCCCGTTTTTACAAATTCTTTGTATAGATTACAATCAGTATTTCTGATGCCAAATTATGCAGGTTTAACAGCTAAAAGAGAAGCAAACAATTTTTAAATTCCATTAACATTTCTCAATCCAGAAACATCTTTCAGATTATAAATTGAATACTCACAGGCTTAGATTGATCAATACCAAATACACCTGATTAATAAGTGACTGTATGTCATGCCACGGAGCTGAGCACAGGTTTGTGTGGGGTGCTGGTGTGTCTCTCTCTCCACAACAGGCTGCGACAGGCAGGTGCAGCTGCACCGCTGCACCACATTAAGGCTCATCAAGGGAGCGTTCTTAAGCTGCACAAGTCCCTGAAGGAGGCATCAGATTTTTAACTCGCCTGGGTGGTAATCGGACCTACTGACCTCGCCTAGCAGTTCCTGAATCTTGTGATCCTGTGTCTTACCTGAGTTCTCTCTGTTCTCTGTCTCAGTGCGTGATCAGACCCTGAAGACCCGAACCCTAAGTTATTCCCGGCCGATGCCTTGCTTCCCAGCCCGTAGTGGGTTGAAGCACTTGACCGTGTTTCCTCCACTGAGAGCCTCCTTCAGCCTCCGGAATCCTTCCCTTCCAAGGAAGAAACTTTCCACTCTTCCGGACCTCCTGTTTTTTGCCCCCCTGCCTGTCCACCCTCCAACATCGCACACCACCACCTGGAACAGAGACGTCGACCTCTCAGATGTCAACCTCTTCTATCAACCTCAGTCTCCATGGCGTCACTCGCCTTCTCTGGGCAAAGCTCTCCTACTCACAATAAGCCGCCATTACAACCGTTCAGATTACTTCTTCCACTGCTGCCTGTCCTACTCACCTGCTCTCTTCCTCAGTGCCTCGATCCGGAAGAACAAGTCTCCTGGACACTCAACTGAATTAACCTGTGTATCAATAAACCTGTTAAACGTTCATCTTGCTACTTTCAATGTCGCTTGCTCTAGAGTTTCCTGTTCAGCAATCATGAACTGTAGTCAGTGCGCACAAACAAGTTTTATTGGTGCAGAGGATGCCCTGCGTCATAGCAGACAAGCGCCTTCAGTTTGTTTCATAAGGTCATCTATTTTAACAAGATAGTATGTAAACCTTTGCCCTGACCACCACAGCTACAATGTACTGTTCATTGGCAACGACTGCTTCAGGGTGGAAAAGTCTAGGCTGTACGATGATTAACAAGTGAATGAACAGAAATGGCCTGCATTTGTATAACGCTTTATCAAGTCTGAGGACTCCAAAGGGCTTCACACTACAATCAGTTATCCCACTGATAGTGGTAGGTTACATTGTAGCTGCAGTTGCCCTGGGGCTGACTGACAGAAGCAGGGCTGCCATACAATCACGCGACCGGATCCTCTGATCACCATCAGCAGAAGACACAACTGAGACGGACGAAGCATTGAACCAGCAACCCACTGGTTACAGGATGAACCCCCAGCACCTAAGCCGCTATCACCCCAAACATCTTCAGTCAAAGTTGACCTTAATATTTATGCAGGATTTGGTAGCAAATGTTGTTAGAAATGCAATTGCTACTGAATATTACAATTAAAAACTATGCTTGATTGAAACGGTTAATCTAGACTCCAAAATGACTTTCTACAGTGTCACTGCCATAATTTTTACCAACAAATCTGGTTTTCATTACAGATGGACACATTAACACATTAGTCTGAACACATTAACCTAAATTCTGGAAATAACACCTCAAAATAAAATAATGCGACTTTTAACAGTGGGTTTGTGTGCCCTGTCTGCTTAGAACCAAATTGTTTACTTGAGTTCTTCTTACCTGTGATTCACTGACACATCTGGTTTTCAAATTCAACCAGGTATCCAGCCCTTTTTTAATATATTTAGATGTTACTTCATGAATTTTTTTTGCCAACATGATTTCTGTCCCAATTTTAAAGTCTGTTTTTTTGTAGTTCACAGGGATCTCTGTTATGGATATGTTATTTTTTATGAAATTGACTCAAGATCTACATATAACTGCATGACTTGTTTGGGCAATAGTAGGTGTTCATGTGGTGGTGTTCTCAGAAGTTAAATTTAACTTTTTCACAAAATCTACTTAAACCAAAGGTTTTTTGCCATCATTGACCTAAAGTTCCAATATGGCTGCCATGTGTAAAAATGACTGCGATAACTGGAAGCTTATGCTAACCACAGTAGCTGCAGAAATGCTCAAGGGTTGTCGCTCTATCCTGACCCTAGACCTGTAAGAGTTCTGGGTGGAGCGAAGGTCAGCCCCAATGATCCTCTCTACAGACCATATTGTTCATTGCAGTTTGGACCTGTCCTGTTTTGCGGATTTGCAGAACCACAATGTTGTGGATGTGCACAGGACAGACTGAATGATGGCCATGTAGAAGGTGACCAGTAGCTCCTGTGGAAGGTTGTACTTCTTGAATTGTCGCTGGCAGGACAGTCTCTGCTAGGCCTTTTTTTAGCGTGTATGTGTGAGGACCAGCTCAGGTTCTGAGAAAGGGTGGTTCCTAGAAACCGAAAGTGATCCACAGTAAACACAGTGTTGTTGAGGATGTTGAAGGGAGGGAGTGTAGAGGGCATTCACTGGTAGAAGCCAGCACTGTGAGGATGTCCATAGAAGGATGCCTGGGTTATTGGTGTTGAAGGCCAAGCTAAAATCCACAAACAGGAACCTGGCGTATGTCCCCGGGTCATTGAGGTGGTGCAGGATGAAGTGCAGCCTCAAGTTGACTGCATCATCTGCCGACCTGCTGCAAATTGTTGGTGGTTCAGCAGGTGACTATAGGTGAAATGAATTTTATAGGTGAAATCGATGACTATTTCATGACTATAGATGTCAAGTCAACAGGCCTGTAGTCATTTAGTCCTGTGATGGTGCGTTTCTTGCTCACCGGGACAACGCTGTTGTGTTTGATTTTTACAAATTGCAAAGATATACATTGAATTTCTTTATTGTATTTCTTGTATTGTCTGTGGTAGTTAGCCTGTTCATTGAACGCACATTAGCAAATCTCACTTTCAAAATTGATGAAGCACACCATATTATATATGTCTAGCTTGCAAATTGGAAAAAAGGGCATAAAAACTTTTGTGTGCAATTATTTGCAGTTCTGTCAAACAACTGCACAAAACTTTCTTAATATCATTAGACACTGTTGAAGGATGAAAAAGCTCTACAGAATCTTAATAAAATTGTACCATGGAATTCACTCTGATAAGATGATTTGAAGATATATCATAAACTAGACTAGTGTGAGGAACAAGGAAAAGAGTGTAAGGAAAATACATTGACACATCCTCACAGTAATCCTTATAAAGGAGTCAGCTGCTCTCTCATGTAAAATTATTAAGTCGGCTGCAAGGTTTTTCAGTCAGTGCTTTCCGCTGGATATGAGAATTTTTGATCAAAGCTGTTGAGGTTGTGATCCCACATTATGTTTTTCATCACAGAGGAGCCATAACCTCTCCCTGATTATATTAATTACTGTGAAAACAGCTACCAAAGACCAAGCTGTCGATTATCAGATGGGTGGCAGCTTGATAAAAATTTAATCATGTTTTGCCAACTACAGCCAACTGATTCAAGCGAAACCTTTTCATATTCTGCCATGTTGCAACCAAACGGCAGTGCATTTTTCAGAATACCGCATAATTGTGATATCGAAGGAAAAAAAAATTAAATGTGATACAAGCATTTATACTCAGCCAACCTGAGTCAGTACATTGTAGAACCAAATTTTTTTGATATGCACTGGAAAAAATGCAACTTGAAAAATAAGTAAAAAAAACTAAAATGAGATTTTTTGGCTTGAAATAAGTAAAAAAATCTGCCAATGGAACAAGTGAAAATTAACTTGACAAGATTTCTAGAAATAGGACATTGCATTAAAGCCTTACAAGGTATAGAGAATCTTAAAACTAGCCACGGAAACTCATCCTGAGCAGTATTTTACTACAATTGTGAGCTTTTGTGTCTCATAATAAGCTTGTGATGCCCAAAAGTAGTGTCCTTACCCTCAAAGGTAGCATCTTTTTTTTTCAGCTTGAATGTCATCCTCTTGTTTTAAAATTTATTTAACTCATTCTTAGTTGTAATAATAATAGTTGTAATTGTGGCAATGCTCTGGATCCAGGTCCAAAACCAACTTAAACATCGCATTTTAAGACAAATTACCTTTAAGTATGCATTCCTGGCTAGCATTAAGAAATGCATTTGCAGCATTATAACCCTTCTCCAACCTGTTTTCATCTTAGTATTTTTCCCTCCCTAGCTCAAGCCAATATTTTCATCAAGCAGACAAGCGCATTGATTATACACCATACTCTTATGTGAATTTTAATAATAGCAAGTACATTGCAGTGAAATATGACCTCACAGATATCATCAAATGTCAGTCTTAACTCAGTGGTAAGTCTGGGTATTTGGACCAAACTATGTTTTAGAGCACTGCCAATTACTGTAGTATAGAACAGTATTTGTACTCATTACCTTTGGAATAATATGCTGGAATCTGTCCGGAGTGCCGCAGAACTGAGAATGAAATATTTTTTTCCAAATCACTTGTATGTTTGGTTTGACAGAAATGTATTAAAAATAGCTACACTTGTAGAATGTTTTGTGATGCACTGTGAGTTGGGCATGTTGTTGATATCGTTGTTATCAATAAAGCAGATTTGTCTTAATTCAAGTTAATTTTTTTTTCTTGAAACAAGACTTTATGTTTTACAAACCTCACAGGAACTTCAAACTCGTCTGAAATGTCAAAAAAAAAAAACTTGTTTCATTTAAGAAATTACACAAAACAAGTTTTCAACACTATTTCACTTATCAAGATTTTCAAGATGCATTGTCTCAAAACAAGTTATATCTCACTTACATTTATCTCTGTGGATGGTTTTGACTTATATTAAGTGTGATGAGAGGTTTTGACTAAAAGTTAGAAAAATATACTTGGTAAGATTTTCCTTTTTTGCAGTGTGCTTCTACCAGTTTTGTACATCTGGAGTCTAATGTGTTTTGATCCTTTTTTTCTTGTAAAATAGCTCAGGCAGTTTGGTATCCTGGGTTATTGTTTATTTTATTTTGAGGGAAGAATAACATTCCAAAAGCATTTTCAGCTGTGATTGAAATAATATAAGTTGGCCACTCATGCAAGAGAAAATGGCTCCTTGTTTGTCTACTAATCCCTTCAGAATCAACACAAGAACACCAGAAGCATGGGGCCTTTACCAGTCCAGACCACTTTATCACTTAGCTTATTTACAGGTCAACAAATCAATTTTCAGGAAGAACAACAAAAAGATTAAGGAAGAAAAATTCCCAAAACGAACACAGTGGTGTTTATTTCTCAACATGAAGTTGTTTTTATTTGACTGGCTCCCTACAGACCTCGCCGCCTGTCTTAGGTAATGAGCAAAACTGACAAACCTTCAGAGGAGTTCAACCACAGAGGGAGACTAATTAAATAATAATTTGCTTCTGTTGTAATTAATAGAGATGTTTGGAGTGATAATCTTCTGCCGACAAAATGTGGCCTGCTTTTGGATAGCACGCACTGAGTGCAGGAGAATATGTATGCTGGCCACTTGAGAGGTAACATCACATAACCCTTCAAATACCTTGAAATTGGAAATTTAATGTGATTTCACAATGCCTCCCTTCGGCTGCACAATGGACTGGTAAATGGTAAAATGTAATTCTCTTCAGGCATCTGTTTTTGTTTGTGCGAGGAAACTCCAGCTATTACAGGAGTTATTGCAAAGAACTTGATAATTATAATTTATTACATCTAAGCTCATACTCTCTGAATGTGTCAGTGTACCTCAATTAGAACATGTAGTCTCCCTCCTACATAGCAGTAAAACAAGCAACACATTTACAGATCACACAGGTCTGCTGTGGTATTTAACAGTAGAGGTCTACTGATATGAGAAATATGGCTCACCACCCAGGACAGCATTCAATCAAGGGTAGCTTGGACACTTGAAAATAAAACAAAAAAATGTGTTAGTTGCATCCTGGAGTGCATATCATCATCCATTCAAATGATGATGAAACTGGATTATTCTAACAATATGTATGAAGCCTTTAAACTATGCATGAAACATAAAAAGATTTTGAATGCTAGCATTACTTATTTTTGATATCAGGGCAACCACTGGTCACTGATTCTATGAAACTCTGTTCTGATTTGTGAAACCTTTAATGTTTAAGACTGGTGTTTTCTCATCTGTATTGCCAAACAAGAAAAAATGTTTGTTTCAGAAGAACTGGCTCAGTGCCACCATTACTGCAAAAATTGTTACTGGTACCTTACATGAATTGCATTTACCTGTTTCTCTGAGCATTCCCACACTTCTCCTGTAACATAAGCTCAACTTGGAGAGGAGGAATATATTCTAGGAAATGTATAAAAGGGTATAGAAATAAATCCTAATGTACTTAAATAGGAGCAGCGGCGTTCAGGTCTTTCACGCTGCATGCCCTGACAAAGGCTAAAGTGAATAAGTCGTCATCTCACATTAAAATTCATATTGTATCACCGGTTGGGGCTGAGCCCATTTTCTCTGCTGGGCTCTCGCCATGAGGCACACAATAGTCAGTGAGACATCTAATGAGGCAGGAGAAAAAATATTAAGAGGGAAATCTTCAGGAGTCCTCAATGGTCGGTCTTCAAATTCAATAAGAAAACCTTTTGACGGAGCTTTAGGCAGATGGAAAGGAGCGGACAAAAGGAAGTAGAGCCTTGGAGAGTGACTGAGATGGGCTGTGACAATGTCAGCTTTGGTCTGGTCAGCTTGCGTGGATGATGACTGAATATGATTGCAGCTCATATATATAAGAAAAAGGTGGGAGAGGAGGGCTTAAGACACTTAATCAAAGCAGGAGGGGTTCGCCAGCTCATTGAAGAAAACAGTTTATAGCTGCTGAAAGCCAAAACAGCTTTCTCCCTGGCTGTGGATCAGTGGACAACATTTTTACCCTCCAGGAGTTGCTGATGGGGTTATGGGAGTTTGGTTGTCTTGTCCAAATTTGTTTGGGTGTTCCTGGAGAAGGTTTACAACTGTTTCCTCTGTGGCCTTTTGTGGAGAGGTGCTGTGAGAATATGGGCAGACGGAGATGTTTTAAAGGACATCCCTGGTCCTTGTATACCTAAAGAAAGATTTGTATTCGCATACTGGCACAAAATCTAGCCTGTTCCCAGGGCAGACTGGACTCTGATGGGCTACCCCTTGTCTCTAATCCTGTTTGTGACATTGATTCATAGAATTTCAAGGCATACTATTATACAGGACGGTGTCTGGTTTGGGGACCTAAGGGTCTCAGCTATGCTTTTGCAAGTGATGTTATTCTGTTGACATCCTCAGCCTGTGACCTTCAGCATGCTCTATAGTGATCTGTACCCAGGTGGGAAGTGGTCAGTTTAAAAATCAACTACTCAAAGTCTTAAACCACAGCGGATTGCTTCATCCGGACTCAGGGTCAGTCTCTGGCTCAAAGGGAGGAAATCAAGAATCTTGGTGCCTTGTTCACAGTGATGGTGGGATGGAGCTGGAGATTGTTAGACAGATATAGACCTAGTAATGTGGGTGTTATACTGATCTGAAACTGTGAAGACAAACATGAGCCAACATGCAAAGCTCTCGATATAACAGCCCACCTAGGTTCTGACCCTTACCTATTGTCATGAGATTTGGATCATTGCTAAAAGAAATAGATCCCATATTCAAGAGGATGAAACTAGATTCTTCCTGAGGGTAGTTAGGCTCACTGTTAGAAATAGAGTGAGGAGCTCCGTCATACACCGGGAGCTTAGAGTAGAGCCGTTGCTCCTTTTCATCAAAAGGAGAAAGTTAAAGTGGTTTGGACATCTGAACGGAATGCCTCCTTGGCACCTCCCTTTGGAGGTTTTCCAGGTACATCCCACTGGGAGGAAACCCAGGGTCAAACCCAAAATTTGCTGGAGGGACTATAAAAAATATACGTTCTGGCCAGGAAACGCCTTGGGAGATCCCAAAATTGTGGTAAGTGTTGCTGGAGAGACTAATGGGAAGATTAATATCTGGGTTTCCCTCCTGGACCTGTTACCTCTGCGAGCCAATCTCAGATAAGCAAAGACAATTGATGGAGACATGGATGGTCACCAGATTTGAGTCTGCTCTCAGTACCAGGAGACTCTAGAGGACCTTCCCTCTGACTCTGACTGTGTGCAACAGCTCATGAACCACGCAGGAAACAGATTTTTTTCCTTTGATCTAGTACCTCCGTGGCTTTACACAGTATAACTTTTGGTGCCTTTAATAGACCTGAACCAGCTCACCATCTGGTTGGGGGGAGGGGGTTGTGTAAGGCTGTTAAAAAGAATTTGCAAAGTTTGCAACTGCGTTTGATTGCTTTTGTACTCCAGCTAATGGCAGTACTCCTGTGCCACTGAAGGTCATGAAGGGTTGGTTTCTATTTCATTATATGCAAAGAGCATTTAATTTTTCAAAAGAACTTGAACCTCAGGGATCTTTAGATTTAATTTATGGAATTATACCTGCAGAGTTTTTAAAAATAAAACTTTCTTCATCTTTTATAGCCCTTCCAACTAATCTAGCATCTTTTCACAATAAAAACATCCATGGGATTTCTTATTGATGAGCTTATTTATCTGTAAACTGATTTTTTTTTTTAAACAAGGCCTTGTTAATAATTCTGCCAACCAGCCTGTCTCACTATCAAAGGCAATGAAAAACACAACGCACCAAAAAATCCCAGACCCAGAAATTTTAATCTCCACTTGACATTAACTCATGCATTTTATCAAACAGCTGCTTCAAGGCAAAGATCATCTTCCCCTTTCTGTTCATCACTAATTACGCATAATTACACACGCATGCAGAAGCAATTTTAAAGGCTGGTTGTTTGTCAGCCATCTTGTTTGGAATTGTTTCAAGGCAGCAGGATTTGGGATATCTGCAACAGGAAGATTTCAGCTCTGGTGTTAGAATCTCTGTTTTATCAGCAGAAACAGGGTGCAACTCCCATCGTATCTGACTTCATGCTGCCATCTAGTGGAGACTCTGTATCCCACTGAACACTTAACTCAGTAAAAAGGATGTGCAAGTCTAAAATGACCCTTCAGCTATGTGCTGTGTTTCTTCATTGAGAAATAAGCAAGGATAGTTTAAATAATTCGAACCCCTGTAAATAAATCATTTTGAATATAAATTGGACTGTTGCTATAAATCATTCAAAATGATTTAGGAAGAAAATCTAATTTATATGAAATGCTTGTTTATTTCTTGCCGTTTTTAGATTAAGAAATAAATGAAAAAAGTATGTAACTGATGTATGTCTTCAGTTTTCTGGAAGTGGGAATGTGGCTCTCTGAGGATCAGTGAAAGCCTAACATCCTAACTCTAACCGACTTCACTGAAAAAAGCACTTTCTGTGCTGCACAGAGGACATGCCGTGTATTTGTCGCAGTACTGAATTGCTGAATCAGTTTTATTTGTTCAGATGTTCGGTCACTAATCTTGGGTGATAATGAGGCCGTTTGTGCCCCAGTTCATCCTAAAAGTCTGAAGTGGAAGAAAGAGGTTGATACCAGATCAAAAACTGATTGTAGAACATTTCTTGTTGTGAAGTTGTTCTTTAATAGAGGTTGGTGATAATCTATTGCCACTGCACAGACTTTAAATTCCCTTCCATGTTTCTTTTCTAGAGAGGTGTGATTTTACAGCTTTGTCTTGCACTTACATGCAGTACACAACAAGATTTTTTAATGCCCAATTTGGCAGCTCCAGCTACAGCAGGATATATACACTGCTCAAAAAAATAAAGGGAACACTTACATGTGCAATGACCAATAAAGATGATTATTATTATTATTATAAACAACACAATATAACTCCAAGTAAATCAGACTTCTCTGAAATCAAACTGTCCACTTGGGAAACAACACTGATTGAAAATCAATTTCACATGTTGTTGTGCAAATGAAATAGACAACAGGGGGAAATCTTTGACGATTAGCAAGACACTCAATAACGAAGTGGTTCTGCAGGTGGGGACCACAGACCACTTCTCAGTACCTATGCTTTCTGGCTGATGTTTTGGTCACTTTTGAATGTTGGTGGTGCTTTCACACTCGTGGTAGCATGAGACGGACTCTACAACCCACACAAGTGGCTCGGGTAGTGCGGCTCATCCAGGATGGCACATCAATGCGAACAGTGGCGAGAAGGTTTGCTGTGTCTGTCAGCGTAGTGTCCAGAGCCTGGAGGCGCTACCAGGAGACAGGCCAGTACACCAGGAGACGTGGAGGAGGCCGTAGGAGGGCAACAACCCAGCAGCAGGACCGCTACC
>JAHUTJ010009559.1:0-19807 GCA_036250325.1 Characodon lateralis
GACATGAGCTGAGGCTTTTCCCCTCCCCAAAATGTAAATACGAGCTGGCTGAGTTTTAGGCTGAAAACAAGGCGAGTTTAAACATAAAATGTACCATTTTAAAACCTTCGAAACTGTCGTTTAAAGAACTGAACGGATACTTCATAATTTCACCCTGGACAGATTCCCAGTCCATCGCAGGGCAACATAGAGACATACAGGACAAACAGCCAGTCAGTCATTTTCTACCGCTTACTCCATAGTGGGTCGCAGGGAAGCTGGTGCCTATCTCCAGCAGTCTACGGGCGAGAGGCGGGGTACACCCTGAACAGGTCGCCAGTCCATCGCAGGGCAACACACATACACACACTCATTCATACACCTAAGGGCAATTTAGAGTGACCAATTAACCTAACAGTCAGGTTTTTGGACTGTGGGAGGGAAGCCGGAGTACCCAGAGAGAACCCCCACATGCACGGGGAAACCATGCAAACTCCATGTAGAAAGAGCCCCCGCCGGGAGTTGAACCCAGAACCTTCTTTCCGCAACTGCGCCACCATGCAGCCCCTATTTTATTTACATGTGTACCTATATTTAGTTTTGTTAAAAAAATTCATACCCCTGTGTCTGTGCGTGTGAGAGTACAATACAAGTCCATACAAATGTGTAGTATTTGATTATATACATTTTTAATGTGGACTGTATAATTTTGGTCGTGTTTTCTTTTCTTTTTTTTCTTCCGTAGATTGCTCTGGAATCAGCATGTGTGATCGATGATGGCGGGACTATGCTAGTGGAGGGTCTTCGTGTTGCCCCTCAGGAAAGAGGGAAGGGAGTAGCAGGAGTTCTGCTGCGCTTCTGCTCCGAGCTGGTCAAATCCAAATTTCCAGATGTAAAAGTGACCCGCTTGACCCGTGATGACCAGCTTGGGCCCAAGGACTTTGAAAAGTATCGCATCATAACTAAGCAGGTACAAACAACAAAACTAAACCTTAAAACACTTTCATTGTCTTTGTGTTAAAAATAATTGAGATTTAAAAGTGGAAACCATTTTTAAGAAATAAATGAATGAATTGACTGTACTCCACAGGGTATTCTGCTAGTGCGTTTCAGAGCTGAAGAACTCAAACTGCGACTTTGCGACATAATTTCGCGTGGCGGCATTCATTCATCTGTATCCACACACCAGTCCTGCCCCCCTCCTGTGCGTCTCGATCAAACATCTATCCATCAGCTTTATCTTACTACTGACTTGATGCAGGGAGTGCTTCCTAATGCCACCGTCATTCAAGACTGGCAGCCATTCAAGCTTCTACCAAGCAATTTCTCAATCCTACTGAAGAAGGACATTGACTGGATGGTGGATGATTTATCCAGTCCTACTGTGGCCAGCCTTTGTACCTTCCCTTTCAGGGTGCCCATTGGAGATGATTGGTAATTCTTCTTTTAATTCATGAAAATAATTAAAATAGATGGTTCAAACTAAGCATCATTTCCACATATTTTGCCTCTCTTTGGCTCAGTGTAAAGTTGTCCAAAATACTTTTTGGATGTAATTATGTGAAGAATTAAACATTGCTTACATTTAAAACTATATCGACACCCTTTTCTCAGACCGTTTACTTTTTGACTTTTGGCTATACAGACACATCTCAATAAAGTAGAATATCATGATAAAGTTCAATATTATTTTTCAATCATTTCAGAAAGTGAAAGTCATAATTTACATAGATTTATTACACATAGAGTGAAATATTTCAAGCCGTTGATTATGGCTGATGGATACGTAGTGAAAACTCCAAATTCAGTGTCTCAGAAAATTAAAATATCACAGATCGATTAAAAAATATTTTTAAACCGAACTGTCAGGCTCCTTTGCATTACTTCATTAATGCAGTGTTGCATAGATGAGATCAGGCTGTGGTTCTGCTGAGGTGTAATGGAAGCCCAGATTGCTTGGATAGCTACCTTCAGGTTATCTGCATTGTTGGGTCGGAGGAATGCGACATTTGTAGCCCATTTGTAGGATTCATCTGTGCGTGGTTGGCAGCCTACGTCCACTCAACTTTCTATGAATATGCTTGGATACAGCCCTCTGTGAACAAACAGCTTATTTAGCAATGAGAGTTTCTGACTTACCCTGCCTGTGGAGGGTGTCACCTGGACACTCGTCAAGTCAGCAGACTTTCCTGTGGGGGTGTAGACCATAATATGGTCATTACAGAACATGCGTACCTTTTTTTTTTTTTTTTAATTGGATGCTATGTAAAAAAAAATTATTTTCTGAGAAAATGTGTTATCTTTAACCCATAGTCATCAAAATGACCAGAAATAAAGGCTTGAAGTTTTTAACTTTATGTGTATCAATCAAAATAATAAGTTTCACTTTCTGAAATGAGTGACAAAAATACCGAATGTTCTTTGGAGATGTATCTGCATTTTCTGAATACCAGAGTAACAGATTGTGGCTATTCATAATGGAATAATGAAATTATACCTGCTAATTACATCTGCATATCTTCCCAAGAGACTAATGATAAACAAGCATCGTTTTATATATTTCGTGGATTGTTCATCACTAAGTAAATGTATTCTTTTCTTCTGACACAGGTATTACCTGAACATTGACATGTTTGGTAAAGACCTGAATTTGGCTCAGCAGCAGTTCCTGTGCCACCTCCAGCGCCACACAACCAACCTGAAGGGTCATGTGATGTGCCAGATATTCCTGGAGCCTGGTCTTTGGAAGCCTATGGTCGATTTCTGTCAGAACACTTTAAACGTAGACCTGGTGAAAGAGTACACCGAGCAATGTGTGGTGGAATCAGATCTGGTCTAGTAGAAGGAGTAATCTTGGTAAAGAGGGAAGAAGAAACAAATAGAATTCAAATACACTAAAACATTTTTTTCTCTGGACAGAAAGATAAAAATATATATTTTAACAAACTTACATTCTGATATATTTTATTCAATGGAAAGTGAACACAGGTGAGTGATTAATGCTGCATAGTTAAAAGAGTTTCCTGTAGGTCAATAGCACAAATATTTTTGGCAGGGTTATTTTAAACTGAACTTTACATAAAACACATTGCATGTAAATTTACCTCCAGTCCTCCATCTGAGAGAATAGAATTGATATTATCGTTGTGTCAATCTGTTTGAGAGTACAGAACAGCATAGTCAATCACTAGTGTAAGACGATAATCATTACCTTATTAGCTTATTACTGTATTTGATATTAGCTCTATTTTGTACATCCCGTTTGTTTTAAGGGTTTAGGAGGAATGGTAAGATTTGCTTCACAGGTAGCAATAATGCATTCTAGAAATAGTACAAGTGTTTTTTTTTTTAAGAGATAACAGTCCCTTTACCTCATTTCAAACCTTTTACTTCTGCTCTTTCTGTAAAAAACTTAACTTTTATACATGTTTAGGCTGAGTTGGGTTACTAAGTCTGCACAAGTTAAAAGGCACTTTAATAAAACTTTGAAGGTGTTGAAATTTGAGAAGGGATAGTTCAGGATCAAAGAAGAAGAAATTACAGATTCTCTTCATTTCTGTAGTCACAACAATAACTAGGGTTAGGAATATCAAATGGTGTGTGCATAAATAACGATATTAATATGCTCTGATATAAATATCTAAGTTTTATTTCATTTGGGGGCAGATGCTTCTTTCCCCTTTTTTCCACGTATTTTACTGTAAAATATGTATGTAACAAACCTAATGTAAAAGATTCATTTGATCGATAGTTTTGTGCTAGTTCACCTTTAACAAGTCCTCCGGTCCAGCTTTATTTGTGTTCTAAATTCAGTTTAGCTTACTGCACTGCAGCTGATCCTTCTCTGTTCAGATTTGTTTAATCTGCTGTTTAGTAATATAATTTGGATGGAAAATTACAAAATTCAGTCTTATTTGGTTAGTTTTGATGGTTGGGGCATGGGCCTCCAGGTAATATTATTTCATGTGAAGCGAAATCAAAGGCAGGATAAAAAAAGACTTGCTCCAACATTACCAATATGTTCCTCACAAAGATGGCAAAAACTGCTGGCTTGCATGCTACAGTTGATTGTTCTCTCTGCTGCCCACATGCAGTCCGCATGCAGACATTGAGTAGTCAGTCAGATCACCTTGAAGGAAAATTCTGCAACTCTTCCTGCATAAAAAGCGCTATTAAAATGACAGCATAATGAGCAGGGTTCCACGACCTAAAAATGTGTGGTGAGAGAGATACATATGTACACACACACACTTTTCAGAAAAAGTGAGGGATATTTGGCTTTCAGGTGAAATTTCAGGATGAACCTAAATGCACTATAACCTTTACAGGTGAAGTTAACATTTGAAAACGTCCAAAATGTCCAACTGTTCAATGTTTCAGTACTTTTTGCACAGCCTGCTGTTCTCTAACAAGAAACTTAACGGCAAAATTCACAGCAGGTGTTTCATCCATGAATCGACCGATACATTTCCTGGTTCATTTAGAATTGGGATTAAACAGTCCTCTTCATCATGCTGTTTACATGTTGACATCATGACAATTGATCTAACAATTAATCAACAGTAACTTGCCATTGGGAGGCTTCAAACAGGTTTTTCTCCGACAGAAGGGACCACTGAGCTCAGAGTGTCATCAGCAGGTTGCTACAGAGATACAGAGAGACTGGAAGAGTCACAGAAGGACATACAAGTCGACGTTCTTTGGCCACATCCTACACTGATGACCACTTCATTGTGAACAGAGTCCCAGTGGAACTGGATGATGAATGCCACTCAACTCCAGGCACATTTAAGGGAGTTGAGAGGCACACAAGTATCACATCAGACCATTTGAAACCGTTTACATCAGCGTGGTCTCTATACTAGATGAGCTGCAGGGTACCTGACCACACCACCAGGCACAAGCATCATCGTCTTGCATGGGCCAGAGAGCCTTTACACTGGACGAGGGACCAGTGGGCCTCAGTACTGTTCTCTGATGAAAGTTGATTCATGTTGAGCAGAAATGATAGACGCCATCGATGTTGGAGTCGTCAAGGAGAGCGATATACATCAGCCACTGTTGTCACCAGACGAGCCTATGGTCAGTATAGAACAACCCTATACTTTGTGACTGGTACAGTGACAAGCCTGTACTGCCTGAATAATATCATTAATCCAGTCATTATGCCCCATGGATTACAATGCTTCAGCTCATCAAGGTTGCATCATTAGAGAATGGCTGCTAGAGATTGGGGTGCAATAAATAGAGTGGCCTGCACTTTCTCTAGTCCTCATTCCCATTGAAAAACTATGGAATCAGCTGATTCGCTGTCTAAAAGCTCGTAACTCTGTACCCCAGAACCTGAGTGACCCGAGGGCTGCCCTTCAAGGAGAGTGGGATGACATGCCTCAGCAGACAATAGGTCAACTTGTGAACAGCATGAGACGTTGTTGTAAAGCTGTAATTGATGCTCAAGGTCACATGACACGTTGAGATGTTGACATTTTTTATTGTGGTCTATACAATCTTCAGTAAATTGTTTGAGATGAGGAATTCATCATTGCATGCTTCTGCTTAAATGCCCTACATTCATGATAGGATATGACTGTAGTGTGAATGTTTTACATTTTCCATGAATCTCACCTGGAAGCCAAATATCCCTAACCTTTTGTGAATAGTGTATAGAGGAAGTTCTTTCAAGATTCTTTGGAAAACCTTTTCTGATGACTTCCTCATGAAGCTCATTGGGAGAAGGCCAAGAGTGCAAAGCAGTAATCAAAGCAAACAGAGGCTATGACAAATCTAAAATATAATATAAAAGATGTTTAGAGTTATTTTCCACTTTTTGTATACTACATAATGCCATATATGTATGTATTCCATACACACACACACACACACACACACACACATATATATATATATATATATATATATATATATATATATATATATACACACTACCAGTCAAATGTTTGGACACGCTTCTGTCATTCAATGATTTTTTTCTTATTTTTATTGCTTTCTACATTGTAGATACATAGTGAAGACAACACTACAAAGTAAATGTATATAGGCTTATGTAGCAAACACAAAATTGGAAAATCACAAAATATCTTTTATGTTCTAGATTCTTCAAAATGGTCTCAGTTTGCTTTAATCGCTTCTCTGCTCTCTTGGCCTTCTCGTGATGAGCTTCATTAGGAAGTCACCTGAAATGGTTTTCCAACAGTCTTGAAGGAGTTCCCTGAAGCAGTAATACGATTAAAGATGAACCATTGAATGAGAAGGTTTGTTCAAACGTTTGATTGGTAGTGTATGTGCACTGCTTAACTAAACTTACAGGAACACTTTGAAAACACATCACATATCAATTGGAAAAACAATCCTGCTGGATATCTGTACTGATATAGATGTTTTAGGAACAATAGGATGCCACATCATTTGATGAAAATGTAATTATCAACCCACAGAGGGTTTAATCTGAAGTCACCGAGAAATTTCAAGTGAAAACTAATGCAGCAGGCTTGTTCAATTTGCTGAAATGTCATTGCAGCAAATCAAAATGCCACTTAGTAGTTTGTGTGGGGCATGGTCCTTAAGAGATGATGGATGGTGTCCTGAGACATCTTCTCCCAGATCCTGACCAGGGCATCAGTGAGCTCCTAGACAGTCTGAGGTGCAACCTGGTAGCATCGGATGGGCCTAAACACAGATGTGAAAGAGTCATTGGTGCCTTTGCCAAACCTGTCAATTTCAGTGTTCTCTGGCAAATGGTAGTCAAGCTAATATGATGCCGTGACCACAGGGCCTACTAGAGGATGTCGGACCCTCAGGTCACCTTCATGATGTCTGCTTCTAGTGGTTTGGTCAGAGACATTCAAGCTAGTGGCCTTCTGAATGTCACTTTGTAGGGCTCTCTCAGTACTCATCCTGTTCCTCCTTGCACAAAGGAGTAGATACCGGTCATGCTGATGTGTTAAGGACCTCTGACGGCCCTGTCCAGCACTCCTAGAGTAACTTCCAGTCTCCTGTAATCTCCATGGTCTTGAAACTGGCAATGGCATGTATTAATGTGCCATCCTGGTCGAGATGGACTCCCTGTGCAACCTCTGTAAGGTATCTCCTCATGCTACCTTTAGTGACCTGACCCTGGTCAAATGCAGAACTACTGAAAATCAGTCAAAAAATGAGGAGGGAAAGAATGTCTGTGGCCTTCACCTGCAAAACCATTCCTGTTTTTGTTGTAGTCTTATTGTTGCTTCTTTAGTTAACCTGTTGTTAATTTCATTAACACCAAAACAGCTGACCCTGATTAACAACCTCCTCCTACTTGACAAACCAGATCAATGT
This sequence comes from Characodon lateralis, assembly GCA_036250325.1. Taxonomy (NCBI): domain Eukaryota; kingdom Metazoa; phylum Chordata; class Actinopteri; order Cyprinodontiformes; family Goodeidae; genus Characodon; species Characodon lateralis. Next base: position 7,315 of record JAHUTJ010009559.1, read on the forward strand.
TCCAGAAGTTTAACTGACTTGATATTATTTTCTGATTAAAAGTGTTCCTTTGATTGGGTCCCACCACCAAATCAATGAATTTGGGTGTTCCAATCACTTCCATAGCTGCAGGCGTATAAAGTTTGTTTGTGGAGAAACTTGACTGCCCTGCACAGAGTCCTGACCTCAACCTGATCTGAACTTTCTTGAACACCTTTGGGATGAATTAGAGCAGAGCCTATAATTCTGGTTTTCTCATCTAACTATGAACACACTCCTAAATCTTGACAAAGATGTTTACAGAATAGTTAAAGTTGCTGTTGCTGGCAACGGTGGGTCCCTCAACAAACTGAATCTTATAGATTAAAAATAGGATGTCATCAAAGTTTATGTAAATGTTCAAGTACATGGACAAATACTTTTGGCAATTTAGTGTATGTATATATACACAACCCCAATTCCAATGAAGATGGGATGTTGTGTAAAGCATGATAAAAACAGAACACAATGATTTGCAAATCCTGTTTAACCTATATGCAGTTGAATACATTACAAAGACAAGATATTTAATGTTCAAACTGTTGTTATTGTGGTTTTTTTTTGCAAATATTCACTCATTTTGAATGTGATGCAACACATTCTAACAAAGCTGGGACAGGGTCATGTTCACCACTGTGTTCGTCACCTTTCTCATTAAGCGTTTGGGAACTGAGGACACTAATTGTTGAAGCTTTGTAAGTGAAATTCTTTCCCATTCTTACTCAATGAACAACTTCAGTTGCTCACCAGTCCGTGGACTCTGTTGTTGTATTTGTGCTCCATAACGCGCTACACATTTTCAACAGTAAACAGTTCTGGGCTGCAGGCAGGCCAGTCTAGTACCAACACTCTTTTACTACAAAGCCACACTGTTGTAACAAGTGCAGAATGTGTCTTGGTATTGTCTTGCTGAAATAAGCAGAGACGTCCCTGAAAAAGATGTTGCTTGGACTGCAGCTCCATGTTGCTCTAAAAGCTCTATGTACCTTCTAGCATTAATGGTGTCTTCACAGATGTACAGTTACCCATGCCATGGGCACTAACACACTGCCATACCATCACAGAGGCTGACTTTTGACCTTTGCGCTGATAACAATCCAGACAGTTCTTTTCCCGCTTTGGCTCAGAGGACACAACGTTTATGATTTTCAAGAACAATTTGAAATGTGGATTCATGAGCCCACAGAACACTTTTCATCTCATCTCAAATGATCTCGGGCTCAGAGAAGCCGGCGGTGTTTCTAGGTGTTGTTGATATGTGGCTTTGGCTTTGCATGGTAGAGTTTAACTTGTAGATGAACTGTGTTAACTGACAATGATTTTCTGAAGTCCTCATCAGACCACCTGGTAATATCTGTTGTAGAATGATGTCGGTTTTAATGCAGTGCCTCCTGAGGGGTCGAAGGTCATGGGCATTTAATTTTGGTTTTCGGCCTTGCTACTTACATGCAGAGATTTCTCTGAATTGTTTGATGATATTATGCAGCGTAGATGATGAAATCCCTAAATTCAATTTTACGTTCAGAAACGTTCCTAAACCGTTGGACGCGGTTGTTCACAAAGCGGTGAACCTCACCACATCCTTCCTTGTGAACGGCTGAGCCTTTCAGGGATGCTCCTTTTATACCCAATCATGACACTCACCTGTTTACCTGTGGAATGTTCCAAACAGGTGTTTTTTGAGCATTCCTCAACTTTCCCAATCTTTTGAAGCCCCTGTCCCAGCTTTGTTGGAACGTGTTGCAAGCAAGAAATTCAAAATAAGTGAATATTTGCAAAAAAGAACAGTAAAGTTTTCGGTTTGAACATTAAATATCTTGTCTTTGTAGTGTTTTTGATTTCATATAGGTAGAACAGGATTTGCAAATCATTGTATTCAGTTTTTATTTACGTTTTACACAACGTCCCAACTCCACTGGAATAAGGGTTGTGTGTGCATTTATATATATATCAATATATACACACTACCGGTCAAAAGTTTTAGAACGTCCTTCTCATAAATGGTTTTCTTTATGTTTCTGACTATTGACATTGTACGTAGATTCTCACTGAAGGCATCAAAACAGTGAATGAACATATATAGAATTATGTAGCAAACAGTCAGTCATTTTCTACCGCTTCTTCCATAATGGGTCGCAGGGAAGCTGATGTCTGTGTCCAGCAGTCTACAGGCGAGAGGCGGGGTCCACCCTGGACAGGTCGCCAGTCCATCGCAGGGCAACACACAAACATCCATGCACACACATTCATACACCTAAGGGCAATTTACAGAGACCAATTGACCTAACAGGCATGTCTTTGCAATGTGGGAGGAAGCCGGAGTACCCGGTGAAAACCCACACATGCACAGGGAGAACTCCATGCAGAAAGACCCACGGCCGGGAATCGAACCCACGGCCGTCTTGCTGCAAGGCAAAAGTGCCACCAACTGCATCACCATGCAACCCGTGTAGGAAACAAGACTGGATTATTAACCTTTGACCATCTCTCATTGAACGTCTGGGAAGTTCTTTCAAGACTCTTTGGAAAACCATTCCAGGTGACCACCTCATGAAGTTCGTGGAGAGACTGACAAGAGAGGAAAGCAGTCATCAAAGCAAAGGGTGGCTATTTGGAAGAATCTAAAATATAAAAATGTTTAGTTATTTCACACTTTTTGTTTGCTACATAATTCCATGTGTGTTCATTCAGTTTGATGCCTTCATTGAGAATCTATGATGTAAATAGTCATGAAAATAAAAGAGACCCATTAAGGGAGAAAGTGTTTCTAAAACATTTGACCGGCAGTGTATATATAGATAAATATAGTCATATTCAATAAATGTAAATAATAACAAAAAGTTCATTTGCTTTAGAAACTTAGTTCACTAAATGAAACACATTCTATAGATTAATTCCACACAGATTGATGTGTTCAAGCCTTTATTTCAGTTTATTATGATGATGTTCTGCTTGCAGCAAATGAAAACACAAGATTTAAGACTAGAAAATTACATCAGACCAGTAAAACATAACATTTTCAATACTCTAATGTGGGCTTAATGAAATTATGTTTAACACTGGTTTAAAGGTTGTTACTTTCAAAATGTACTTTTACTCTGACAAACAAGTCCCTTCAGAACACATTTTCCATATTTTTAGAAAAGTACTACATATTCATCTATTCTTTAAAACTTGCATATTGTCAAATGTTTCTAATACTAAAAAACGCTAACAATGTTAATTATAGTGTTATAATTATTCTCATAGCGTATGGTGGAATTATTCTTTCAAATTAGAATAGCAAACATTTTTAATATGAGGGATAGGTTTCATATTTTCACTGATACTGAACTGCTCCTAATGAGAACTCCTCTCTCAAACTGACAAACATCTTGGCTTTGATGCTTCTAGTGCAAATATGTTCTCCCTCTTGTCTGAATGCTCCCTGGATCTGTACTCTCAGGTTTGTCCTCTAGGGATGGGTGGATCAATTGTACCGATACCAACATTAATATTGGTTTTGGATAAATATCAGTGTGGTGGGATGGATATTTAGTTTGTTTCTCTTCTTTACTTTCAGTATGTTGCTCCTGTTCCATTTAAAAGTAGACTTACGTATGTGAAAACAGCTGTTGTCTTCTGATCCCTCTCTTCCACAGCCACAGATGAACACAGACCTAGGTGTTCAACTAGAAGATTCTCCCAGACTCAACCAGACAGTTTATGGAGTGCATAAAGCAGCTAGGACTAAACATCTAACTCTGACACTGTTAAATATTAATGATTTACTCTAAGCAATGAAGCTGGTACAAAAAATAAAAAAGCTACGTTTGAATCGGGCCTCTAAAAGTAAAACATCTATTTTTAGAAAAATAATGAATCTCTCCTCTTTGTGTTTTTACATGTAAATAAAATCAAACAGAAAGCCATTGCAGCTTTGCTCTGATTAGAGGCTCCTGAGTTAGGAAGGATTTTTACATCAACCTAAAATCCAGCGTCTTCCTGATCTGGTGACATCCAGGATTCTGGTGTCGAACAGATTTTTGCACAATTTATTTTCTGTGCTCTCAGATTAGATTTAGATGGGTCAGGCTGTTCAAATAATTTATGTTTATTATCATAATAAAATTTTATATTGCCTGGTTTAAACCACGATTCCTAAAATTCAGAGACTGAATTTCATGTATTCTTAGAGATGGCTATGCAGATTTTATTATTTTTCTCAAGATTACCTGTCTCTACTTCTCTGCAGGATGCAGCGTTACAGTGAGACAGGAAGCCTGCTGGCTGTATTGACCAAGTTTATCGCAGAAAAACTACACATTGTAAAAAAATCGACCCAGTCTGGCCAGAGAATGGCAGCCAATTTTTAGTTGTGACCTTCAGCATCACTGGCACTCCCTAGGTCATTTAATTACACGCATAATAAATCTATTTTTTAATTTATACAGCTGTCATATGCAGTGTTGCTCTGCTTTTTGAGATTTGCGCAGCTGCCCTTAGAGGCCGCTGTAGGCAGTCGCAGACCCATAGGTAAAAGGGAGTCAGGTCAGCTTTAGGCTGGAGGGACAGGGTGATGGAGGTCTGTGTCTTTTCCTGCTAAACGGACAGTTATATAGCATGTCTTTTGTTTTTCAGTGACTTAAAAGGGGGTTATTAAAAGTTTTTTTAATTTTGGGGGATTTTTAAAACCCATTTTTACTGAACTCTGTAAGTTAATAGTTCATAATAATTAATAATAATAATCAATAATCTTATTGTAAAGACCATTTACAGGACAATGTAGCTAAATATTGGATGTTTCAAGACATAGCTGCCATATTACAAGTTACCAATGTAGGCATGCAGTTTGGGTATGGATCCATGAAGCTCACACCCATTGGACTGACTCTATGCACCAAATTCAGCTTTATCTCTTTGATTTATTTTAGAGGTTATTTGCCCAGTGATGAAAGAGAAATAAAAACAAGGAGATAGGATATATTTCTGTTGTACTTATGACAGTATTTGTTCAACATGTGAAATGTTATGGACCTTGTCATAGACCATCATCATCATCTCTCCCTTTTGTCCCAACTTTCCCTTTTAAGGTCACCCTGGTAGATTGTTCAAGTTCCAGCTGCAGGTGGGATTTGCAAAGGTTAGAATAAACCAGTTTCTGTCTCTCAGTTACCATCATGACTAAAGCAGTTCTTAATTGTGCTTGCATCTTTTTACAACATTGCTGTAATCAACATTCTCACATCCCATAATAATTACATTTTTTCTGGTTAAATAAAGTAAATTAACAAATCTATTAAATCTGTGTGTGAATTCTTTGCTTTTTGATGCCAACCCTAAACCAGGCCGATGACAGTTGGACATTTCTAAATAGTTCAACTCTCCCTTTGCCCTCCAGTAGATGGCAGCATTTCCTGATTAAAGACATGGATCGTCTAAACTGGAGCTATGAGCTTACAGACATTCATTTAAAGTGGGTTTTAAACAATTTAAGAAACTTTTTAAAACATGTTGAACTCCAACCGAACCATCACTACTACACTACATTTTAATGATCAGTTCCATACATGTATTATGACTGATGGTTTTAAGATACATCCATGCTAGTTACATGGTGGCTTCAAACAACAGGTAAGTGGATTCCTCTGTTTATACAACTGTACATCCCATAATGGACATACTTATCTCACAAACTGTGATGGCTATGAGCGTGGAGACACTTAAGTGATAGGTTAAAAAGACTCTCTTCCTTTTCATAGTTAAGATGCAGTGTTGGCGGTCAGCACTTCTCATTGTCTAATTCGGTTAGTTTGTCATCAGTAAACAAGCATATTTCAAAGAAGGCAGAAATGTCGGTCACACACTATTATTGTATTCACTGAAACCCCTAGTTCAGTTTTTTTTTATCCAACAAGAGAGCAAAACTGACCCACGAGCAGAGAACACACCTGAGAGCGTGTTTAGGTCCAAGGACCAGCTTTCATACATAAAGCAGAAGATATCTGTGCAGGACACACTCATTTTGAGCACAGAAACACTGTTTTGTGGAAAAGCTTTTATTTGAAGGCCAGATTTTTCTGGTGTGAGATCCGAGCTTTTATTGTGAACAATAAGCTATAAGAACTGAAAATATTTGTTCTTGTATTTTGGAGGTTAGTAAAACACTATATATATATATATATATATATATATATATATATATATATATAATTTTTTTTTATTTTTTTGGTCAAGGTTTGACATTTTAAAATTTCATTGAATATTCATAATTAATGTGTAGTTTTGTATAGCTTTGACAAAACATCTTTATAATTTTCGAACCAATTACAAAAAAATCAAAAAAACGTTTTACCACTAATTTTACATATTATGACAGATTATTCATCCAGTTATTATTTTATATATTTTCCAGATATCTTTATTACCAGAATTTTGTACATAATACTCAGGATGTGTATTTATTGGTGGGGAAGATAGGTGTGCATGTGAGGGGAGCATATACCTACTTAAATAGAACAGGATGAGGGTTCCTCTATGCTCCACTGCCACCATCAGCATCATTATATTCATAATTTCAGCGGGATGCAGATGAAAGGCTTTTCTGAACATTGTTGTGCCCCACGGAGTGTGCTAGCCTCTGTGACGTATTAAAAGACACACCATTAGTTTGTGCACTGATCACTGTGAGCCCATGACAGCCTTGCTGGGTTTGTTACAAACACTGACAAGGCTGTCCCATTTTTCTTTACCCAGGCTGTTTCAAGCCTCATCTAGGCTTTGGCCTCATTGGTCAAAATAATGCCAGGAATCTTTTTGACAAGATGCCTTGTAGATGTTTTCACATCCCTTGAACCTTTATTTGGGAACATCTGTTTTTTGTACTTTTCTTGTTTTACTCAGATCATCAGCTGGATTTAGATCTGGACTTGTGTCAATCTAAAATATGAACGATAGGATTGTATCAGGGTTTGGTAATCCTGTTTCTAGTCCTACTCTAGTTAAATCTACACTAAAAACAGATTACAGATAAAAATGTTACATTTCCATTCAAACGTACACTCTGTGCTCAGTTTTAGCATAAATCCTGACAGATGGAAGCAAAGGAAATGTTAAATGGACCAGGCAGAACTACCTTGAACAAAATATATAAAAGCGTGTTTTTCTATTTTATTGAAGAAATATGTATTTTTATATGTTGTTCTCTATATTAACATCATTCTTACAATGCTCATTCCAGATTTTGTTAAAACGGTGGTAAAACATTGGGTCAATGTTTATAAATCAACATAAAGAATATTTTTTAAGGCTTTTTAAAAACATTTTTGGAAATTAGTGGTTGGTGAAAATGTCTGTAACAGAATTTTTTATTAAATTAGAAACATTTTTAATGTTTGTTACATGATTATTAGCAACTCATCAATTTAAATGTCTTGGAACAGATGTTTAAATTTAGGCTTATGTTGATTATCTTGTTCTTTTATTTCTTATTCAGAGGTCTGTAGTAGTCTCACCTGCACACTTTACAGCTGAGAGATGTGTACACTTGTTAAAAACATATTCAAGACCAATAAATGATCCTTAACAAATAAAGACAATTGAACACAAAAAGTAGTAATTCATTCTGGTTGGATCGATCGATCTATCAGTCATAAATTAAAATATTGAAAACTTTATTTCAGTATCTTCATCACTAAGTGATATAAATTAATTCCACACAGAGTGATGTTTTCAAGCCTTTATTTCTGTTAATTATGATTTTCTGCTTACAACAAATGAAAACAATTTTTTTATATAGAATATTACATCAGACCAATAAAAACATTTTTAATACAGAACAGTTAATACCTACTTAAAGACTGTTATTTTCAAAGGGGGCTTTTTCTCTGAAAACTCTTTTTTATATCTACGTCATCAAATGGCTGAATCCCCTCATTAGCATTCAGCCATTCAACTCTGCAGAGGATTCAGGTGTGTTAGAGAAGTGATGCATGTAAACGTTGCAGGATAGTAGCTCTCCAGGACTGAACATGAGCCCCTATGTGTAGCAACTGCAGCCATTCGTTCTCCTATTGCTGCAAGCTATTCTACCTTTTGCTGTGGCAAGTTGAGCTCAGTACTTATGAGCCACTATCTGCACTGCTGCGTATGTCTCATATCATTGCTGTGAGTACCTGAGGCAGTCTTTGCAGGTAAAGGAAATTCTAACGTTTCCATATTGCCCCAAATGCATTTTAATATTGTCTGACAGTGGCAAACTTGCACTCATTGAAAAACATATGTTCTTTAAAATAAACGTTTTGTAAAAGTTGCTTTTAATTTTAATGAGGATTTAATTCAGACAATTTTTTTTATTACACTATTTTATATTTTTGTTTTTTTCACTTTCAGAATTAAAATCTGTTTTTTTTTTCTCCAGTTTTTCACTTTTATTATCTTTTTACACATTTAAGAGCATATTTCCCAATAATATCTATTTAAATAACTATTTTGGTTAAAAATAAAGTGCTGAGAGATTTTTCAAAATTAATTAAAGAATTGTCAGTAACTGAAGCCCTTGGCATTTCTTATGACCGTAAAGTACCTGCATATTTCCTCAATATGGCCTCTTCTGCTATACACGATAAACAGGTAAGCTGCACTTTTTTAATCCAGAAACTACCTGGTGTCATACTTAATGCACATTCACCACAGTAATATATAATTATACACATGGGAGAAGACATTATAAATGGTAAAACTAACCGCCGCACCTCGTCATAAATTGTGCTTTTTGTTAACAGACAGTAGCAGCAGGACAGCTGTGGAGAAGGAAATGAAAAGGTTGTAGATGGATCTCTCTACTGAGCATTTAGTTGTAGCCTTCCTGGTGAACCCAGTTAATCAGCAGGATTGGGTTCACCAGGTCTCTCCCTGTTTTAAATTGCTGAGTATTAATGAAGCATATCTGATCATGAAAATCATACAGAACTAGCTTAAAAGAAAGCACCATCACATTCCGGCTGGCCTGTTCAACTCATGGAAAAGTGTAAAAATGTTAATCTTTCCAATCATCGTTAGAGATGGAAATCTTTGAATGTGCCTAGCAGAGGTAGGTACATTGCAAGATTACTACTTTTGTCTGACTCTGAATGTGTGCGGTAGTTTTTCCACAACTGACAGGTTTATAATAAAAATTGTTATGCATGTCGGTTTGGTCAGAAAATTCTGTGAATTTGCTGCTAAAGGGAAACCTGATCTTGAAACAAACTCCATTAAAATGAATCCCCTTGATGAACATGCAACCTGTTTTTCCCCTAGGCTCACTTCCTTTCGATGGGCAACAAAGGGTGCCAATAATGACATCATCTCATCTTGATGCACACTTTCTTGTCCGTGGTTAGACTTCCTGGTAAAACTGGAGCATCTTGTTATACCTTTAGAGAAATGTGTGTTTCGTTTCCAATCAGAAACACATCTTGGTTGAATGAAAATGTTTGCTTCTATGTTGTTGATCAGCTTCTCAGGTACATTTTATTTAACTGATTTCTAAATCAGGAAATATGAGGCTTATTGCTATAAGGTAAAAGTTGTTTTTTTGTCATTGTTACCAATAGTTAGGACCTCTGCAAGTACCAGCAATGTAAAAGTCTTACTTCTGATGATATCGTCATAATTTCCAGAACCTTATTAATCCATTTTAACATTTGATATGGAATTCCACAGATCTCAACCCAGTAAATATGTTTGCACATATATACCTTACATTGCCATTATTATAAATTAGCATTTAACAAAAAAGTGATAAGATAGGGGCGCTCCTGGCGACCTTTGCTGAATGTCTCCCCCTCTCTTTGCCCCTCCTTCCTGTCTGCCTACTATCAAAAATAAAGGCCTCTAGTGCCAAAAAAATTCTTTAAAAAAAAAGTGATAAGATTATTCATATAATAAAAGTTTTACCAGTGGTTCAACACTTGTATTTTAGCCTTTTTCTGTCATCTGAACACATTTATCCAGTAATCCCTTAAATAATGTTGAAAAATAAAATAGAAATAAGTTCTTGAAAAAGATAATTATTTATAATTAGAACTGTCAGGATGTGAAAACAACCCTGGCTTATCAGTATGTTGCATTTGTTCATCAGCACAAATTAATGGCTAATTAGCGATTTAAACATAGATGAATTGCCAGTGTGGCGTTTTAGATAACAGCTTGTCTAAAGCTCGTTTTCTTGCTAAAAATGTTGAGGCTGAATGGAAATCAGCATCTCTTCTGGATTGTTTAACCTCTAAAGTTTAGAGCTAAGAGATCCAACCGTTGGTTTATTTGAGCAGAACTCTTTCCACCAGGAGGGACGTTCCAGCACCTGACTTCCTTGCATCACTGCTGACCACAGGTTCTTGTACAGCTGCAGACAGGAGAAATAAAACTACTTAAGATGCAATAAACACTGGAAACAATATTACTGATATTGTTTATATTAAACATCTACAGCTAATAAAATAAAGTACATGTATATCCAAATAACAGCAACATGTCTGCAAAGGAGTAGAAAGAAGCAGAAATGATTTGAACCCTAAACCTTTGATCAGTTTTCCTCCAGATAATTTTTAACACAAACATCTTCTGTACATTTAGGCTGTATTCACACCAGGACAGACCTCTGGTCCGTTCGGTCCAGACCAAATGGACTTTATTTTTTTTTGTTTGGTGAGGTTTGCTTTCACGTTGTACTTTTAGCAAGTGAACTATAACAAAACCACACAGGTGACGACCATTGCTCCAATTGGATAGAAAGGATGAGCAGGACAGGGGACAATGGAGGAAAACAGCTGTGGAAGTCCTGCATGCAGCCCCTCTGTTCTGCAGATTTGTGTCATTATCACAGCTGCAGTATCATTGTGAAGGTCAGGGTCCGCTTGAGTGTATTCACACCTGCACAAAATGTCCAGACCAGGGGGGGAAACGAACTCTGGTCAGGTTAAAGCGGACCAAACATGGCAGGTGTGAATACATACACATACACATACAAGCACACTTTTACACACACTGCCATGAACTGTCAATTTCTCCGAATGTCTAAATGGACTAAACTAGTCATATTGACTCCTCAAGGCACTTTTACACTAGAGTCAAATTTACCAAGACTCACTGACAATGCTTTCACTTTCTTACACCAATATGGAGACAGTTAATCAACCTGGCCTTGTGCCTTGCCTAAGGGCACATAGACATGTTTCATTTTAGAAGAATATATCTTTTTCAGTTTCTGGAACAAATAATTGCATATGAAGACAACACCTAATACACACTGGATAAACAATTTCTTTGAATTAAAACCAGTTGCTGATTTTTTAATGGATGTCTAGGGTCCTAAAGACTCCTTATATGCCATTATTTACAATGAGAATATGCCGGACAGCAATGCTGAAATACAGCAAAAAAAAATTAAATCTTAACAGCTACAACCTTTCTGCCTGTGGATTTTGTAAGTATTTCTGCAGGTATTTTCAATCAAGCCCCAACATTAAAAAAGTTGGAGAGGTTCGAGACTTTTCCACTGTGCAATGTTGGCGGATCATTGGCGGAGCACAAACACAAAGTCTCTAGTAAGCATTATGATTGGGGAAATTCTTATTTCCTAGTGTTATATGTCTAAGCCTGACATTCCCTATGCCTGCTTCTTCTCCATCCCTGAGCACATGATTAAATTAGGAATGGAAAAAGGTTTACTGCAACATGGGATGATCCCTAAAAAGGTAATGCAATATCAAGTGTTTCCACTTGACCATGATTGGCAGGATGATTAAGACTTCAACAAATATTCATATGCTAAATCAAAGTAGATATTTTCTTTATTGTCACTTATACTAAACTAAGAACCACATTGCTATTTTTCTTATTTTTATTGCTTGTTCACAATTTGCTAATTACACCCAACGCATTTCTTTTTGCACAGTTTCAGTCTGCTCGGTAAGTGTTTACATCCATGCTGATATTTGCACAGTTCTTTCCTTTTTTTCTGTGAATGGTCACTTGTTCTTTTCTCAAGCAGAACCAGAGATGGACTGTTTGTGGGTTTCTGGTCACCCAACTAAGTTGCACATTTAATTTAATCTAGTCTGAATATGCCATTTGGTAATAGGCAGATAGTGCTGTTTCTAGAAATTTCAATTCAATTGAATTCAGTTTTATTTATATAGCACCAATTTACAACACGTCGTCTCAAGGCATTTTACGAAGTCAATTCAATCAAACAGATTTCAAGTCAGGTACATACATTCCAATTAATCCTAATTATCAAACAGTGCAGTCAGATTCAGTAATTTATTCAAATTGGATAAAAGGTTTTTCTGTCTAAGGAAACCCGGCAGATTGCATCAAGTAAGAGACTTGCAGCATTCCCTCCTCCTGGATGAGCATGTAGAGACAGTGGACAGTCACTGGGGTTGACTTTGCAGCAATCCCTCATACTGAGCATGCATGTAGCGACAGTGGAGAGGAAAAACTCCCTTTT
>JAHUTJ010009560.1:0-19797 GCA_036250325.1 Characodon lateralis
TATCTATCTATCTATCTATCTATCTATCTATCTATCTATCTATCTATCTATCTATCTATCTATCTATCTATCTATCTATCTATCTATCTATCTATCTATCTGTCTATCTATCTATCTGTCTATCTATCTATCTATCTATCTGTCTATCTGTCTATCTATCTATCTGTCTATCTATCTATCTGTCTATCTATCTATCTGTCTATCTATCTATCTGTCTGTCTGTCTGTCTGTCTGTCTGTCTGTCTGTCTGTCTATCTATCTATCTATCTATCTGTCTGTCTGTCTGTCTATCTATCTATCTATCTATCTATCTATCTATCTATCTATCTATCTATCTATCTATCTATCTATCTATCTATCTATCAATCATCAACGCTGAGAATCTTAAAGTTATATTTTCTGCTGAGATTTTTGCCTCCATCTTGGTCTGAACACCTCTTTTATAAATCTACAGCCAGTCAAATTTGTTATTAACTGAATGAAATCAGTTATTGTCGTACTTGTTGATCTGTTCGCTGTAAAACCAAACTGGCTTTCTGCTAATGTATTGTTTTTATGAATAAATTATTCTAGTCTGGCACTGAACAGCTTTTTTCATCTAATATTGGTGTTTCATGAACGTCTGACGTTTAAGGAGGCTGCGCGTCTCGCCTTGATGATCCTGATTGGCTGCAGGTGTTGAAAACGATAAGAGGAGAGCAGGACGTCCTGGTCGACTTTAAACTTCAGTTTCCACGCAGACAAACAGGAAAAAACACATTTTGTTTTACGGAAGATGAAGCACATTTTCCTGAAGGTGGGTGTTGATAGATATTGGTGCTTTTTGTGCTGCACCTTCTGTGTGGGTAGAGGAAAGCCCGCAAAGACTAAAAGTGGTGATGTTTTCTCTATCAGCTTATCTCGGTCCTTCTCTCCGCCTTCATGTGTCTCAGAGTTGAAGGTAAGAAGGAATATGTTGTGGGCTTTATAGTTTGGGTTGGAGGTATTAAATAGTGTCTTCCATATCCGTGCAGGAATCTGCAGCGTGGAGCATTGTACTGACCCAACAAGATGCGTCCTGTCTGGAGACCAGAGGAGCTGCAAGTGCGCCACCGGATTTTATTCTGCCCACTGTGACCAAAGTAGGTCTTCTTACTGCAGCTTAGAACCTCTGGTCCTCAGATCTGACTGTCTAAAAGATCTCGACTAGTTGGTGCATGTCCAGGTTTACTTCCATCAAGTTTAGTGAACAAATAGGGATGGTGGTAACGAAACAGGCAAACGATTCTGATGACCCATTAACGAATGTTTGACCAAACTAAGCAGAACCTTTACTCATGCAATAACTCTGGGGTTCTAAACATCTGGATCAGATTCCTGCTGAATGTTGTTTTCTCTCCAAACTTTCCAAAGAGCATCTTTTCCAGGTTTAAATTTCCGGTTTATACTAAACAGAATAAATGGATTTCGACTCATCTGAAACCTTTTGGCTTTGTTAGCTGACATTAGCCACCTCATTGTGGATCTGCTGATCTTCTAAATGTGTCATAACTTTCTTCTCAGTGTTTCAGCAAATATAATCATCTTCTAGAAGATTTTAACAGTGCCACCATTTCATGCTTGAAAAACCTTTTCCCCTCATAGATCAGAAATCCTGCATCACACTTCTAATGTGCAACTTCGCCTCATTGCTACTTAAAAGACCGGTAGCTGATTTCTCTAAATCTGACCCTTATGACTCGAAGCAACTGAAACTTGGCGAAAAGCAGAAATCCTAAAGAGATTTTGAACTCATGTTTCCACCTCTTCTACTTTGATATGAATCTAAAGACACATGTGAGATATCTGCCCTTGGTGAGCTTTGATGGGCTTTCAAGCTTCATGCAAAATGATGTAGTTTTACATCTCAAAGTTAGATCATCATCATCACAAAGTAATTTATTTAAATGGTTCATTTCAAATCCTGAAACTGATGTTTTTGAGGCTCATGAAGCTCTGACTTCAGCTGTGGTCCACACCTTGTGAAACTCCTCCAAACTCTTCGATGGGCTTTGTTTCACAGTCCTCAAGGCTCTCCCTGCTGCTTGTGCACCTTTTTCTACCACATTTTGCCCTTCCTCTCAACTTTCTGTCCTGCTTGGATACAGCCCTCTGTATCCTCAGGTTCTTTAGCGATGACCTCTTGTGGAGCCAATCCGTAACTGTCTGGTGGACACTGCTCAACTGTCTTCCCCATGATTGTTTAGGCCATAAAACGGCCTTAATGTAACAGGATCGAGGGCTACCAGCAGCCGTGTGTTTCGTTAGAAGACCACACAAATGATCTAGAGTCTGGACATTTAGTCCTGTAGGTGAGAACAAGTACTTCAACCCAAACTCTGGCATCTCCTGGGAGCTGCCGTAGAAAGCATAAAACCAGTGATATGAGTGTTTACTAGGTTTAGTGAGAAGTCTGGTTCTGAGTGGCTCAGACATGAAATTATGATCCAGTACCGTAAACCAGAGCATTACACTAGTCTAAGCGCTATTAAATAAATGCATGAACAATGTTCTTTAGATCTGCTCAGGAAATCATTTATCGTATTTAAGAAATGTTTCCTAAGGAGACCTAAATGGAGCCAACGTGAGAATCTGAGCCTAAACTGTAATCAGAAATCTTGGATTTCTTTTATTTGGCTACTGAGCAAAAACAAGCCACTGTCTGAAAAACATGAATCTGAAGGTTTACTGAAGAATTCTCGGTGGAGCGACACTTTAGAAAGTCGGACTGAAATGGGTCAGATCTGAAACCTTCACGACCAGGATCTGAGCTCGGTTTCTAGCAGTTGAACAGAGGTTTTAAAGCAGGATAGATGTTAAACAGAACTCCTCAGGACTTGATCATGGAAAGGAGTTGCCTCACTCTTTTCGGATGGAACATAAGATGGACCATAACCGGAAGGTTATGGAGTACAGGACGTGACACAGGACACCGACTCCTGCATGTGAGCTGGTAATGTTCAGATGGAGCCATGATGGACTTGCTGTCAGGTAAACCTTCTGGTCTCCTTTGTTTTCCACCAGGTGCTCAAATTAAAGTTATGTGTGGCAGAGACTACATGAGCATCAGAGCCACAGAACAGTTCTTCTTGCATCACAAGGTGCCGCTGGAGGCCCTGCGTTTGCCCAACGAGTCCTGTCACGCTCAAAGAGAAGTCATCAGAGAAACTCCGTACTACATGTTCAGGATTTCTAAGGAGAAGTATTTGGCCTGTGGAGGAAAACCGCTCAGGGTAAAACCAGAATCTGCTTCAAATGTCCGTCATCCATGATCCAAATTAACTTTCTGTTCTTTTGCAGAAAAATACAACCCACCTTCTATACTCCCTGACCGTCCAATCGGCACCGCAGGTCATCGGGAACATCATCAGAGACCCAGTCATTAAAATGGAGTTCACATGCATCTATCCGTATATCAGAAGGGTCAGTCTCCCTTTTCCGGTTCTTCCACTCTCAAGGTAAGGAACATTAAACAGCAGCGGGAACTGAATGGCGCTGATTCTGATTGTCCCGTTACAGTTTAGACTTCATAATAATTTTAGTTTCCTTTCTATATAATCAGTGAGACGGTGATGCAGGTAGATGAGATGGACGCCACCATACACATGTTGCTTTATGCTGACCACGCATTCACAAAGTCCTACACCAGTGCTCCAACCATTGAGCTCAGAGACAAGGTGAGGTGACACCACTCTGTTCTGATGAAATGCTGCACTTTGGTTCCTGGAAGCTCCTTCAACAGACTTGAACCTGCTCGCAAACCAGTAGCTCAACCAGTCCCTGGAGAACCTGCAGAAGTTTGAGTAGCATCTAAATCCTGAGCAAGCTATTTAGAGACTAATGATCCACCCTTCTTGGAAAGATGGAGGAGATGCCTTCATAGTTCATGCACCAAATTAAAAAGTCACCAAACAAAGACTCTGTTCAGAACACCTCTTGTTCTTGCTATAGAAGGTACACCTCCGTCTAATCTTCAGTATACGTCTTCTAGGTGTACGTAGAGGTGGCTGTGACAGAACCTGCAGATTACTTCCTCCTCCGGGTCAATGACTGTTGGGCCACACAGTCTCCCCAGCCAAACTCTACAAAAGGGCTGCTTCACAGCCTCATTCATAATGGGTCAGAACATATTTTGACATTCTGCCGTTCTTTGTGCCTTGAATGACCATCCTCTCACAGTTCCTCCTCCTCACCTCAGCTGTGTGGACGACCAAACTGTCTCCTTCCTCAGTCTGGAAGAGGGACCGTCTGGAAACAATGGAGAAAGCTCCACCGTTCGGTACAGCTTTGACATGTTTCGCTTCACCACTGAACCTCCTGAGCTGTATCTGCACTGCAGCGTGCAGCTGTGTGAGCTGGATGACCTCAAGTCCTGCATGCCTGTGAGCTCCAGCGGTCGCTGTCCTCTGTGCCACATAAGTTCAAATATGCACAATATTGAAGACATTTATATTTCCAAATCGTTGAACTGCTTGCTGACTGAATATTTCTCACAGCGCTGCAATGCAATCAGTAAAAGAGAAGCTTTGAGGGAATATCCCAGCCAGGGCCTGCTGTCATACGGACCCATCAGGATTGAAATGCCGGACCAACCCGAGTCCAGTGAGCTCCTTTCCTCTTCAAGCTGTTCATATTGTCCAGTTTCTGTATTTCATGTAAATGTTTTCTTTGCTCCAGGCATATTGACGACTGTGGTGCTTCCTGTGGCCGGAGTCTGGACATTGGGCTTCTTCATCACCGTCCTCATCAGTGTGGCCAAGGCAGGCAGCAGGAGGATCCCAAAAACTGAAGCTCACTGATGACCATCCTGCTGCAGCATAGATAAAACTCAAAGTCTTTGTTAGCTCTGTTTTTCCTCCTCTCTGCAGAGGTTTACAGAAATAATGAAAATACTCTGAAATTCAATATTTTCTGTTTTTTCACAAAGACTCCTCCTCAGCGATTATAAACTGTTGCACATAATAAAAATGTCCCAAGAGAACAAATCTTATTGTCTATGATGAGATGGAGGGACCACATCTGTGAGTCTTGGAAGGACCACGAGGCAGAATGATGTTGTCCTTCAAAGTCTTTGATCAGAAATTTAAATTCCTGTAGTTTAAACATGTAAAAGTCATCATGCTTCCATGTGTCGCCGTATTCCCGGAGTACAAATCCCTGCTAGTAGTTGGTGACTGGTGCTGGGCGGGATGTGTAGAATCATCCCTCCATCGTCTTCTGCTTATCTGAATCTGGCTAACGGGTCCAATAGGGAAACCCAGAGGTCCTAGGCCTGGTGACAGCCTCCCGCTCATTCTGGGGGATCCCAGGGTCTGGGTGAAGACCCTAAACTTAATACTTTGACGTTTCCGCCATGTTTTATCTTCATTGTTCCCGCCAACAGAACTGAATAGAAATATCAAAGATGTTGGAATAGAAATTGATTGGTGGAAAAATACACATTTAAATCTTTTTTCTGTTCTTGGTTTTAAACGTTCTAAACTTTCCTTTTTCTAACGATGCCCGTTTCTCCAAGACCTGTTGGCGAGCTGCAGTTTTATACAAAGACAGCAGGTGGCGTCCTCTCACCTGATGTGGGTCAACGTCAGAAAATTGTATGGTAAGCCATTTCATAAAATAACCTCAAAATTCGTTGTCAATAATTTAGATAGCAGAACCAAGTCAGAATTTAAACACTTGGTCCCATGTGGAAGGAAAGATGGGCCCCCACATCAGCCAATCACAAAGCAGCTCAATACATTCAGGCTTCTACACGTGGTGAAGATGAGTTGAAGTTCCAACTGAGAATCAGAATGAGGAAGAAAGGAGAATGAATGCAGCACAGTTGTTGGTACCAGACGAATTATCTTCTCATAGCTTCTTCCAGCAGGATGAGGCTCCATGTCGCACAGCTCAGATCATCTCCGACTGGTTTCCTAAACTAAGAGTTAGCTGTTCTCCAAGGTCTCCACTGTCAGCAGATCTCAGTCCAAGTCCAAAACAACACCTTTGGTATGTGGTGGAACGGGCGGTTCTCATCATGGATGTTCAGACAACAGATCCGCAGAAACGGTGATGCTGACATGGACCAAAACCTCTGAGGAACGGTTAAGGCAGTTCATATGGAAAAAGAGGGCCCAACCCAGTCTTAGAAAGGTGTCCCTAATGAAGTGGCCAATGAGTGGAGGGTTGACCTGGGACCACTCAGTGAAAAGTTGGACCCACAGAGGTTCTGCGCATGTAGAGCGATGGGAACTGATTTTCTTATCGTCGGTGCTCATCTTGTGGGTCAAATGGGTCCCAACTAGTCTGAACAATGGGACCATGTTGGCTGTAAATGATGTTTGTTTACCCAGAAATCAATATTTCAGATGAGCACAACACCCTTTTTCTTTTCAGGCTTTTAGCTTCAGATCCTTTCCATCTGGGCTGATTGTGTGGAGATCCGTATTAGATCTTCTACAGAGAGAAATTCTGTTGACAATCCCAGTTTTTACCAATATGAAGTTGAATTTTTAAATTCCAAAATAAAATAAACATTTTGAATATTGGAAAAACGGGCAAAGGAACACATTTTAATAACTTGCAAAATATAAGACATCCAGTATTTATATTTAAACCAGTTTCAGACATCCATAAGAGGAAAAAAAGGAATAGTTAACAGAAGGACAAATATTAACCAAGATACGAGATATCTACTGAAAACTTGAAGGAATACCAGTTTAACATCAAATGTGTGAAATTAACTTTAGAAGGAGTAACAACTGCATCTTCAATTCCTGAAGGTTTCTCCTTGTAAAGATCTTTTCAGATTATTACACCTTTCTGTTGGAAGAGTCAGAACATAACTGCTTATTTGGAGCTCTGTTGTTGGACTGAGATCTGCTGACTGTGGAGATCATTGGAGAACCGTAAATTCAATGTTCATGAAACCAGTTTGAGATGATCTGAGCTTTGTGATATGGAGCATTATCCTGTTGGAAGAAGCCATCAGAACATGGCTCCACTGTGGTCATAAAGGGATGGAGATGGTCAGCGAAAGCACTCAGGTAGACTGGGGGGTTTAGAAGATGCTTAGGTGGTACTGATGGACCTACAACATGCCAAGAAAATGTCCCCCACAGCATGATACCACCACCAGCAGCATAAGATGTTGATACAAGGCAGGATTCATGCTTTCAGGTGGTTTCCAACAAGTTCTGACCCAACCATCTAAATGTTGCTGCTGAAACCCAGACTCATCAGATCAGGCAGCATGCTGTTGTCCAGCTCTGGCGAGGACTGGTACCTGATGTGTTCTTCTGCTGCTGTAACCCATCTGCTTCAAGGTTCTACATGGTGTGTGTTCAGAGATGGTGTTCTGCAGACCTTATGGTTGCAACCAGTGGTTCTTTGAGCTACTTCTTTCTATCCTCTGGAGCCAGTCGGCCCATTCGTTGACCTCCACAAGATGTTTTCCTCCATTCAGCTGCTGCTCATCAGATATGTTCTCTGTTTCAGACCAGCTGGTTGCAGGTGAAAATCCCAGCAGATGAGCAGGTTCTGAAATACTCAGACCAGTCTATCTGGTACCAATAAGCATTGTATGTTCAAGGTCACCTAAATTCCAGTTCTTCCTCATTCTGATGCTCAGTTTGAGGATCAGAAAGACAGCTACACCTGTCTTTAACAGGTGTAGCTG
This sequence comes from Characodon lateralis, assembly GCA_036250325.1. NCBI lineage: Eukaryota > Metazoa > Chordata > Actinopteri > Cyprinodontiformes > Goodeidae > Characodon > Characodon lateralis. The sequence continues at coordinate 7,679 of JAHUTJ010009560.1, forward strand.
ATGAAATGGACAGAGCTGCTGCCATGTGATTGGCTGATTAAATATTTCCGGTAACAAGCATTTAGGCATGCTCAGTTAACAAAGTGGCCAATGAGCGTTCATACATTTCACCAGGGCAGTAAATGAAAACCCATTTCATTTTGACTGGGGTTTGATGATATGATAAAACTGCCTGCCATACTGGGAGGAGACCTTCCTCATTGAACTAATTGATCATCTTTAAACGGGGATTTCCGTCGTTTTTAAGTAGTTTTAAACGTGGGAATAGTGTGTTTGAGCAGAACCCCACAGATGCGTTTTGGATTGGTTCCGATCTCTTCTGTCGTGTCCAGTTTCACGCGGTTATTGAACGAACTGTTTAATTTTCCAGGATCCGGTTCCATTGAGCTCGGCTCGGATATTTGAGTTTGCAGCTGGATTCCTACCCGAACTCTGCAGCTGATCGTCAGACTGGACTGGACCGGACCGGACCCTGAAGTCGCTGTCCTATGTAACTATGGATTAATATCACTTAGTTTTATTCTGGGTTTGGAATGGTCCATCATCTGCAGCTCAGACCTTCACAGAGGCAGAAATGACCACTTGTTGCGGAGGAGTGTGAAAAACAAGAGGAGAAGCGCTTTGTCCTCTGCTGTTGGAGCAAGTAGCTTCATCTTCATCATCATCGTCACACATCGGGTCTCTCATCTGTGGTCAGAGAGGAAGATGGAATCCCAGCAGCTGTGGACACACATCATCTTCATCATCTCAGTATGTTTGGTTTCCCTGATCTCCTGCAGCGCAGAGATGCCAGATGAAGAAAGCATCAATGCTGAGGTAGGTGATGAAGATGAGGAACGTTTATACTTGCGTCCCATCAGCCAAGCAGACGTTTGTGAAGGTTTGTTAGAATAACAGCATTTCTTTAGGCTTTTTTCAGACCAGTACCGGATCGGTTTCAGAAAATGTGTCATTTAAACCAATGAGCTTTTATCTGTCACGAATCATTCACAACAAGACTCTAACCTCGTGGGATGACCTTTCTATAAAAACCTGCAGAGAATCTGAAATGAAATCTTTTAAGCACTAAAAGCCTGCCGTGAACACGTTTTCTTTGTAATCCACGAATTAATGTCATAGTTGTATTACTGCATAATGTGAGCCGGGGGAGCAGGATATTGATTCAAGTGGCCAAAGATCATGCCTTGAGGAACACCACACTTAATCCTAAGTAGTCCCAATCTTCTGTTTAAAAAAACATGAAACTTGTCTGTGACAGACATTTGAAAAACAGTTCATCCTCTTTCCAGCCAGCTGACTGTCTGGGTGCAGCAATGTGTTACCCCATGCTCCACATAGCCAGAGAAACCTCCAGTCACGGTGGCATTTTCTCTAACATCTCATTAAAATCAGTTTAAACTAAGAGTAGGACAGAAAATTCTAGCAGCTTTTTAAAGTCTGGTTTACCCAGATACCACCCAGGTCCAGTCAGGTACAAGAACTGGACAGAAAATTGATAAAATGCAGCCAAAGTCCTTTGAAAAACCTCTTGAAAGCCTGGAGAATTATTGATCAAGACCACTTAATAAAGCTAAGGTCATCACTCAGCTTTTTTGAGTTCCTCTTCTCATTTGGGTCAGGATTCTGCCAGGATGATCCAAAAATATGGTCTTCTGCTCAGCACAGAAGAGCTTTGATTCAGTGCAGCTGATGCTTTACCAGAGTCCAGGTCCAAATCTCATCCAGAACCCATACGCTGGTGATTATAATACTGACAGATGTCAAAGCCTGCAGTTTACTGAACTGGGTCAAAAAGCTTGTCAGAAATTACTCTTGAGATTTCTTCTCTGGATCACAGACTACTCACTGAGATCTTGAATTTAAGATGCACTGATCAACCTTTTACTGGCTGATCCCGATGTCTGCTTTTCTTTGACCCCTGACCTGCTGATTGAAATTCTGGCCAATTAGGATTCCTCTTTTTAATACAAACAAACAGGTTTTTGTAAACTTAGGTTTAATTGAAGTTTCTTTAAATAACGATGGTTCACAACATGTCATCTCCTGGCACAAACAAACGTGTCCTTTTTCTACCAGTACAATCCAGTCATACAGACTGGTTCCGACCCTGTTACATACAGTCTAATTACACCATAACTATGATGCAATACAATCAAAGTCAGCTGATCATTTAATGTCTTGAAAGAGCAAACTAAGGAAGCCCATCAGATTGCTTTTTGTCTTTGCAACATCAGACAAAGATAATCAGAGTAAAAACAAAAAGTAGTTTTTAAATGATGATTTTATTCATTAAGAGAACAAGTGCAACCAAACCGACTTGGCTGAAAAAGTAATTACCTGCTAACCGTAATAACTAGTTGTTCCTCCCTTGACAGCAACAGTTGGTACCTTCTAATGAGTCTCTAACATCACTGGGAAGGAATTTGGACCCACTCTGCTTTGCAGAATTGATTTAAGTCAGATCCATGGAGGGGTTTCCAGCATGAACGGCTTGTTTAAGGTCATGACACAACATCTTGGTTCCATTTAGGTTAGGACTTTGACTAGAAACTGAACAAAAGTGCTGATCACTGTTTATTCAACACTTAACAAAGAGGGTAATTACTTTTGGACAGGTTGGTTTGGATTGATCTCTTCCCTTAATAAATGTAATCATCATTCAATCACATTGTTTTTTTCTCATTCTTTAACGTTTGTTTAATGATCTGAAATATTAAAGAGGGACAAAACGTCTGTAAGGGTGTAAATACTTTATTACCACCATGAATTTACACAGTTCCAGTGTGTGTTTACTAAGTAATCCTGTAACCTGGTGTTAGATTAGTGGTCCAGAAATAGAAAGGAATCCCTGGCGCTGTTCTGGTTCTGTGATCCAGCTGCATGGACAACCTGTAGTGTTGTCAGATCTGCTGTGAGGCGTTTTAACGGTGGATCTTCACTCTCAGATTCCTCCACCGACCTGTTCACCCGACTCTGTGGCTCAACTCAGCCAACAGAAAATAAAGTAGAAGTTTCACAGGGTAGAAAAGGAATTCACATGCAGAGCTGCGTGTTTAAGAGTTTTATAGAGTTGAATTACTACCAAAACGTCCTAATTATCATACTTCCATCCTCCTCATCTTGTCTGTCAGGCCAGGAATGTTCCTCGTGTTGATGTGAGCCATCTGGTTTCTATCTCCTCATTTTGTTGTCTGTTAACTCCTGCAAAGCTCCCCAGCTTCTAGTTTCTCCCAACACTGTTCTCTCTCAGTGGCCTCCAGCTGTGCTGCTGCTGAAACATTAAAACAGTCAGCAATGTTCCACCTTCTGACCTAAATAAGTCTTACTTTCTTCTCCCAGGCCTGGCTGCGTCACTTTGGTTACCTGTCACAGGCGAGCAGACAGATGTCCACCATGCATTCAGCTCAGATTTTATCCAAAGCCATCGGCGACATGCAGCGCTTCTACGGCCTGGAGGTGACCGGTGAGATGGACCCTGCCACTATTGCGTAAGTTCTAAGTTCTCCTGCAGAGCATCTGTTAGCAGGCACCATGAGGGATGAAACATGCATGAATTATCAGGATCATTTACAGCCCCCTGCAACATTTATATATATTTATACTTTATATATACTTTATACTTGAACTTCCCATATATTCCAGTTCCAACCAGGAATGTTATTTTATTGTAGTGCCTAATTGTGAACCCTCTCTCCATGTCCAGATGATGGATTGAACCGTTCTCTAACAAACGTCTGAGGCTAGAAACAGAACAGCTGCAGTTAGACAAATATTTAAAAAATTGGCAGCCGTGCATCATTTTCCTTCTACCCTGCAGTTCGGCTCTGCTTTGTGTTGGTTTGTCTGAAGAAAACACCCTGAGGTTTGAGGCTGGATCATTTTGATAAAGCTTAAGGATCTTAAAACACTTGGACACGGCTCTGGAAACACGATAAAGAAACAATTCTCAAAACGTTTGACACCAAAGCAAAACGTTTGTGCTTTTTATTTGAGAGCATTAAAACTCTGCAGTCAAATATCCTGCAGTCATTCATTCCAGAGTGCCATCTTCTCAGAAGATGGGAGGATTAATTCATGGTGAACAGGTAATGCAGGAGCGCCTCTGTCAGGAGCGAAAGGCTCTGATATTTATACGCTGATAAATATTTTTAGCTAAAGCCGTTCTTCTTGGCTCTACTTCTTTCACTGACAGTCAATTTGTTTCTAAAGCTTAGGCCAGAAGTTTTCAATCCTGCTGAATGTCAATAATTTTACGCTCTCAATGATTTATTTGAACTGCTCTTTATCCAAAGTGAGACCTGGCTGGGTAACTTTACATTGACTGTTTTTCTTTAATCCATGCAGGCTAAAAACTATGCATAAAATCTCAGATGTATGCATGAACACCACTTATATTAGCTCAAATGTCTATTAGAAAGTTACACTTTGATCTCATGCTTTTTGTAGCCATCAACAAACATCTGGTTTAGTTCAGTCTGGAGATTTGCCTTAAGCATAGTCGTCACTTTTCCATGTGAAATGGGTAAACGGGATTAAAAAACCTTCTTGAAAGATTTTTGGTGGTCAGAAATACTGAGCTGGCATGAGGTATGTTAGTAGGATTCAATAGGAGACTTTTAAGCCAAAAACATTGTGCCCACTGTCAAGCACGGCGGTGGCAGTCTCATGCTGTGGATCAGTTTTGCTGCCAGGGTGTAATGGAGAGACTGTAAGGTGCTAGTCTAGGTTTAATCACCAAGTTCATACTAGGGTGCCGGCCAGAGCAATTCTTAAGGCCATTCAGAATACGGGTCAGAAAAGGGGCTGGAGACTGATCCAATAATTGAAACATATGAGGAGGGGATATTTGTATGTGTGGTTTCCTATAAAATAACAAACACAACTTAGGTTATAATAATAACATATCCATAAATTAGCTTAACCAATTACTGTCAACAGACTGGTATAAACAGCATAAAACAAATAAAGTTGGTAAATTAAAGACTACAATATTCCTCCTCCTCATTACACCAGTAAATGGAGCATTAAACTTTACACAGACAGACATCTCAAATGTGTCAAGCCACTGTCAATGTTAATGTTGCACTTCCTGTAGCGGAAACGGCATGGCGCTCTTATTGTGAAGTGCCATGCACGCTATTTCCGGTTAGCGTTAATAGTAGCTTTGCACAACGGCCAATAAAAGGTCAGTTTAAACCAATTACGCCACATATTTGTGCAGGGATAACACTCTGGGAGCAGTACTGAACCCAGACAATGAACATAAAAGTGCTAGTCAGCAAGAACATGATGCATTTACACCCAAGCTGCAGGCGCCGATGTGCTGGTAGCTAATCCGCAGGTGGAGAACGACCCAGCCGTCATTTAGGGTAAGGAAGCTCCGGACCTTCATTTGCAGCAGTCAACAAAGAATATCTAATTCAACCCTTAATTATACTCACTTGTAGCGCTAACTAGTATTCGGGTCTCGCACAACTGCAGCCTCACATTAGATTTCTGACACGAAGTTAAACAGTGACGTCACTAACACTGCGACCAATCCCCTGACCCTGAAATGATGAAATGATGGCCCCTATTCTGATTACCAGTCAACCAGAAGCACGTTGACTTTGGGGCCTTTTCTACACAGGGGTACATGTTCATTGTACTGTGGATGGAACAGGATATGGTTTTTTCCATCAACCACCTGTGCTGCCAAATTTGTACCATTCTTGAATTGTTCGAGGACTATATATGGCTCCCAGGCCCCACTTTGGGCGCCCCTGCACCAAACTCTTCATCTTCCCTCAAACTAACTGCTAGATGTTTGAAACGTGGACAAAGTGGTTTCAACAGGTCCCACTGATACATCCAGAGTGGTTTTGGACTGGCTAAAGCAGGCTAGCGTTAAGCTTCTGGGATGGTGTTGAATTTTTATTAACTCCAAGTTTAAGGAATCTGTCTGCTTCATAAACTCTACCATTTGTGATGAAGAACAGTCACAGATGCAGCCAGAGTGATGCCAGAAGCTTGTTGTTGCTTCACCTGCTGAGAAGCTTCTATCTGAATATTTGTAGCTTGTATGTACAATTTTGACCATATGTGGATTAGAGAAAATCTACAATAATTCAAATTTAACTCCCAATTCTTGGTTTAAAAAACATTAAAGTTACCTGTTTGGTCATTCCACCCTGGAAAAGAACAGTTCAGCTGCATCATATCATATCACATCATATCACATGAGCCTATGGTGTGTAAACATCTGACTGGAGCTGGATATTTGGCTCTGCAGGGCGATGCGGCGGCCTCGCTGTGGCCTCCCTGACAGAAGACCTGAGGAGGCCATCAACGAGGCGAGGAAGAAGCGCTACGCCCTCACAGGGCAGCGATGGGATAAAGAACACATCACTTACAGGTTTCCTTCCCTGAAAATCAAACCTAAAACCAACATATGAGCGCAATGTTTCCATTTCCAGTTGTGATAACCAGCTCTCTTCCACTTCCAGTATAATAAAGCAGCAGATCCCATCCTTACTGGGTGAGGAGCGGACCTATGACGCGATCCGCAGGGCCTTCGATGTGTGGACACGTGCGACGCCGCTCACCTTCAAGGAGATGCCTGCAGGAAGCAGCATCAACAGCAGCCATGCAGAGCTCAGCGACATCCTGCTCCTCTTTGCTTCTGGTTTCCATGGTGATATGTCTTTATTTGATGGCGAGGGCGGGTCGCTGGCCCACGCTTACTATCCTGGACCAGGAATAGGCGGAGACACACACTTTGATGCTGATGAGCCGTGGACACTGGACAACGAGAACCAGAATGGTCCGTTTTTATATGGTTCTGATCAGCTTTGCTGCATCCTGACTGTTTCTTGGTCGTTACAGATGTTGGGATTATGACTATTGATTAATTAATATTTATCAATAATTATAATTAAAAATCATAATTTGAGAAAATTAATTTCTTAACCAAAATCCTCATTTATGAATCAAAACCAGAGATGTCTTCTGGTGTTGTAATTGTGGCTCAACGCCTTTGATAATTACAACCGTTAAATACTCAGTAATAATTGATAACTATTACCAGAGATGTTACTGCCGAAACGTGGGGAACTTTAACCTTATTTTGACTGACAAATTTCTTTTGCACAAAATAAACACAAAACGCCTTCTCTTTATCTACGTGAAAATTTATTAACCCAATCAGCCTGATACAATCAACTCTTCGATCCAATAATCTTCACCTATTCAAACATGCAAAGTTCTACACAAAATAGTAAAATATCGAACTAAACAAAATAAAGCAAAACAGCAGTGGGTGTATGAGATCAACCAGCAGTTATGGCAAAAGTGATAATATGACAAGGGAATATGGTGTTGAACGAAGCTTTGGTTGCGCCCCTCCCAAAGTGTAGCTCAGCAGGACACGGGCAGTCCTTCCCCCCAGCAAGGTTGTAAAACTCAGCCCACACAAAGGATCATAAACCCTTTTGGCGGCAAACCAGTAAAACATGAAGCTGAAGACAAAAGAAAATGGTTGATTTTCACCATAAGGTTATTATAGCAGTCCAGTTTCACAGCGCACCTGCTCTCAGGTGTTCGCACAGTAAAAGCACAATCTTGCGAGACTCGGCGGCCTCAGAAAACAACAGTAATCACGTTTCAAAAGAACAATGGCATGCACATACAATTCAGAACACATTAGACTCTAAGTGGCGATTCTTCATCGCACTAAATCTTCTCTATCCTGCCCAAGCTATTCCTAAGAAATAAATAAAAATAAAAGGTGGATTTTACTTGTTGAAGTCTTCCTTCTGGGGCAGCGAGTGAGAGGAAAAAACACAAGGGGGGGTGAAGAGTTCCACGCGTCCGCGGATACTCCAAGAAAGTGTTCAATCTCCATCTTTTGGCCTCCTTGGCGAAAAGGAAAAATATAATCTGACCGTCAGCAGTCGACTAGAACCAATCAAGGAGGGAACGTTGCGTCTCCTTGAAACTCCGTGGATTTTGGTTACGTGTTAAACTCACATCTTCGTTCGGCAAAGTGAAATTTCTGGTCTTCTCATTCCAGAAACCTCTTTAATTATTTTTTTTCGTTGGCCAACGAAGGACAATAAATGAAGAATCCACGTGGGACCTCTTCTTCTCCAGAGAGAGATACTTCAGATGTTGGTCAAGTATCCAACATGAAAGCAAAGGTTTTAAAGGGGCCACCTTCATTTATGCTTTCCCGTGACGTCAGACTTGGGATGCCCCGTCATGTCAGCCGTGATGGCCACTGGGATTTGTAGTAACGGACTGTCCTGCGATACAAAATGGCCGAATACGCCGGGAGGTCTGGTAGCGTCCAGCAATGTGCAAATGGTCCAATATTCAGCAAACAAGTGGTCCAACACTGCACTTACCCCAACCAGAGACCATGGGTCAGGCCTGAAGTACATACTAAACTTAAAGCATGCACTGGTGCCTTTAAATCTGGAGATCATGAGGCCAACAAAGCTGCTAAGTACGACCTCAGAAAACAGACAACTCCACACCTGTAACCAGACCACATGAGGATAGTGAGGACGCTACACTCTACATAGACATAGCTACAGAGAGACGGTCGTTCAAGAAGCTAACCTTACAAAGGTCACCAGGGCCACAGATAATGCCATTGCTCTAGCAGTCTACACCTCCCTCAACCACCTGGCGAGGGGAAACACCTATGTGAGAATGTTTTTCTTTCACTACAGCTCAGCATTCAATACTATAACATCCTCCAAGCTGGTCACCAAGCTCACTGGCCTGGCACTGGAAAAGTCCATCTGCACTGGTTATTGGACTTTCTTACCAATAAACCACAAATGGTGAGAATTGGCAGACACCTCTCCTTCACACTAGTCCTCAGCACCGGTGCACCTCAAGGCTGTGTTCTCAGTCCACTCCTCTGCACACTCTTCACCATGACTGTACTGCTAGGCACAGCTCAAACCTTAACTTCAATTTTGCTGACAACACCACCATTTTTGGGCCTCATTACAGACAACGACAAGAGTGCCTACAGGAATGAGGGGAAATCACTGACCAGTTGGGGTCAGGGAAACTTTTCTCTGAACGTCAGCAAAACTTAGGATATGATTTTAGGAGGCAGCGTGGAGGCCAACATTCCCCCATATATATTAATAACGCTGAGGTGGAGCAGGTCAGCAGCTTCAAGTTCCTCGGCGTTCACATCACTGAGGACTTATTCTGGACACTACATGCAGACACAGTGGTCAATAAAGCCCAACGAAGTCTTTATTTCCTGTGAAGGCTAAGGAAGTTCGGTATGAACACCAGCATCCTCACAAACCTCTACAGGTGCATTATTGAGAGCCTGTTGACAGGCTGTATCACAGTGTGGTACAGGAACTGCACCTGCCAGAGATGGAAAGCACTACAGAGGGTGGTGCGAACGGCATAGGTAATCACTGGCAGCCGGTGTCTGCGTAAAGCAGGCAGCATCAGGACTTCTATCCACAATTATCAACAAGCTGTAAGACTGCTGAACTCTGGACAATAATACAGCACCAAACCATATTTGTGACACTTTATTAGCTTATTGCTGCTGCATGATATATACCTTTGTATTGCCTGTCATTTGTACTTTTGTTTTTAGAGTGAGTTGAACGGTTCTTCTTATCTCAACCTGCATGTAACAAATAAACCAACACAATTGTTTACCTAATCTGTGCACTTAGATGTTTTGTTGTTTTCCTGGATCCCTACTCTTCTGATCACCCTTCTTCAGTTGCCTACATTCCCTCTTCCACCAGCTGCTTCTGATTCCCTTCTGATTAGCTTCCAGCAATCATTATCCACCCTACATCAGTACCTGTACACTACCATGTTTACCACCTACTCCATGCCTGTATACCTGCCATCTGCTTTGTTTTTTCTTTTTTTAGTTTTTTAGTTTATTATCATTAATAAAGAAGTCCTACTACTCACCATGCGGCTCCAGCACTGTGATCAGAACTTTGGTCCTACCGAACTCCAGCCTAACATGACAATGTCTAGGCCATTCTTAGCCATTTCAAATTTCCTTCAGTCATCTGAAGGTTTGGGATAAGTAACCCCAGGTCATGATGCTGCCATCACAATGTATCACTCTGGGTATGGTGCTTCTTTGTTGTTAAGCAGAGTTATGTGGCCAACATTTTGATAAGAATTTTGGCCCAAAATATAGGTCTGGTTTTATTAGGCCAGGGGTGTCAAACTCCAGTCTTTAAAGGCTGGTGTCCTACAGCTTTTGGATATTTCCAAACTCCAACACACCTCAATCAATAGAATAAATTACTTCCTCATGCAATCCATTTCTACAGATCCCTGCTAATGACCTCATTATGTGATTCAGGTGTGTTGATGCAGAGATCGGCCCTCTAGGACTAGAGTTCGATACATGTGCGTTAACACATTATTGCATGTGTTTGATTAGGTCTGGGAGTAGAACAATAAATGAGACTTGGCAGGATTTGTTGCAGCTCTCTGTGATACTGTTGGCCTGTTGGAAGCCACCGGAACAATTTCCATTTTGTCTTTCAATAAATTTGGAAAAACATCCAGTTTCTGTCATGTCACTGTTTTTCCTATGTTGTAGGTACTGTATTGATGCCTTCCTTCACTGCACCATGGTATGATATATAATGCTCTAATTGAATTTTGTTTGGGCTCTCCTCCTGACTGGTACCTTTCAATAATGAGTTCATCTTCAACCATTGTAAATTCTCTGCAAAGTGGCTTTTGCAAATAAGTTAGCATTTGCCAAATCCTCCAACCATAGCTGAACTTTATTTGTGATTAATCACATTCACTAAAAAAATGACAGCCTAGACCCAATAATGCTGAATACTAAAACTGAATATTCAATATATTAATTCCCATCAAAACCCTGGACAGGTTGCCAGCTCATTGCCAGAACATTTGAAATAATTTATCATGTATTAATTTAAGTTCTTAAATTAATTAATTTAAGTATTAATTTAAGACTTCGACTGAGCTGCTGTATTACACCCTATTGTCCTGGTATGGTTTACATTTTCTCATAGTTCTTGCTTCACATGTTTTTTTTTGTTTTTAAATGGGTTTATGTCTTTGTGTGTCAGGACAGGGAACTCAAATCTTCTACTAATCTGCAATTAGTCTGAGCACCTGAAGCCTTTCTACTAATCTAATCTACTAACACACTGCATCAGCGTATCACATCAGCTTGTGAGGTAACACACACCCAGCTCAAATGCCTCTGAAGTGACTTCTGGGTCTCTTGTCTTTAGCTGACCCTCTAAGACTTTGCTGTTCTCATCTGGGTTCCAGGAGTTCCACTCTCTTGCCAACCTTCACTTCCTCTCAGGCCACGCTCTGTGCCACTTAACTGTCTCTACACCCAGCCAGACTCTGTCTGTGTCGCTCTCACTCTTGCCTGTCCTGTTTGCCCTCCTGCTGACCCCTTTCAGCCTGAACTTCTCCTTGTTTGCCAAAGCTGGCCTCTTGTCTCCTTACTTCCAAACCCGGCAAAATCATCATTGAGCTCCAAAAGGTGTAATACATCCTTATTCTGTGCAGCTAGACTTAAATCTGTGCAGAACTGTTACACAGCTGGGATAATTTCAGAAGATTTAGAACACAGAAAATGATTGGCAAAGTTTTCTTTAACAGGATTAAATAACAGAGAATCGCCAGCTTCTGGATTCCACACACTAATTACATCAAGTCAGACAATGTCAGTGTCTGAATATAGAAATTAAAACAGACAAAAAAACGATCGCTACTGATGAGGCATAGCATTAAGACCTTATAGTATGTTTGTTCTCTTTTTGCACAGCCCTGAGCCACTGAGACACTCCACCAAACCCCTGATGCTTTGCTGTGGTATCTGGCACAAGCATGTTAGCAGCAGACCTTTTAAGTCATTGCAGGGAACAGCCTCCATGAATTGGGCAGTTTGTAAATCACATCCCACAGATATTCGATTTGATTGAGATTAACATAATTCGGCCCCTCCTTGAACCGCCACCTTAACGTGGTGGAGGGGTTTGAGTGCTCGAATGATCCTAGAGGCTATGTTGTCTGGGGCTTAAATGCCCCTGGTAGGGTCTCCCATGGCAAACAGGCTCTAGGTG
>JAHUTJ010009561.1:0-19787 GCA_036250325.1 Characodon lateralis
TTTTGTTCAGTATATAATTCCACATGTGTTAATTCATAGTTTTGATGCCTTCAGTGTGAAGCTACAATATTCATAGTCATGAAAATAAAGAAAACTCTTTGAATGAGAAGTTGTGTCCAAACCTTTGGTCTGTACTGTATGTGTAGCTACACACACAATATTCCCAACTTCATATGTGCCTACGGGTGTGTTCCTTATTTCATGACGCTGTCCAGAACAGCTGCATTAATAGAGTTTCAATTACACACGAGTGGAGCCTACCTACTAGCTGACTTCTGAGGGCAGTTGGCTGCACTGGATTTTGTTCAGGTGTTCTAGAGTAAAGGAAGCTCAATGTAAACACATGCCACACTTTTCACATTTTTATTTGTAAAAGAATCTTTAAAACCACAGAGCCATTTCTTGTTACTTCACAATAAAATGTTATTTTGTGTTGAGGTAAAATATAAAAGCCTAATGTGACGAATTGTGAACAGGTTTAAAGGGTGTGATCAGTTTTGCAAAGGCACTGTACATTGGCAAAGAGTACGTTCCTTTTTTTTATACATTTATTTGAAGAATTTAAAAGTTGTTTCTTTCTTTTAAATTCCACCTAACCCTTTATAGGTCTATCACATAAGACGTATCACTTTAAACAACAGGCTTTGCGGAAGTTGCATGCTCGTATAATTCTAAAAATTTGAATAGGGACTTTAAAGGGTGACCTATCACTTTAAGATTGCCAGACCCCCTCGATGGGCTCCTCATATTTCTTCTCTCGCAACATCTTTCTTCTGCCGTGCATGGTTTGTTGCCGAGGTAACAGGCCAGAGAACGACTCAGTATTTACAGCATTAGTGAATCAGGCCGTGCTGACAAGCAGGCTGACATCAACATGGTGCATGACAGACAAGGGGTGTGGGTGGGGGCTTCTTCCTGAAATGTGTCCATGATCGAGCAACCACCTGGTACTAGAAAATGCTCCTTTATTAGAATCACATGAAAGGTGGCATATTGGATGTCACTGCTTTTGCATGGTTATCAGTGCAGAAATCTGAGCTGTATGTCAGATTGCTGTCGTGAGTTGGGAATCAGAAAATCAGCCCTGGTTACAAAGATCTCCTTTTCCAGCCACAGCGGTCACCTGTTTCATCTCTTTCCAAGTCTGTGTGATGCATTGCCATGCTTGTCCAATAGAAGACACCATGTGTGACAGTGTGCAAGTGAGTCAATGTCTCACCACATGGGCATTTTGCATTTTAACCTCTGCTCTGCATCAGATTTAAAGCTCAGCTAATTGTAAACACGTGACTATGGGTGCATCTACGTATTTTACAGCCTCATAACTAAACCGGTTTAATCGACAATCACCTGTTTATGTTGCTGTTGTTGATGACTACATCATTATTGAGGTGCCCCCCCCCCCAACTCAGGCGCTCAGCAGACAAATTTTTCCTGGCTCAGCCTGAATTTTTATTGCTTTCTGCCGAAAACACTTCCTGCTTACTGGTTACCAGTCTATCAAATCAGAGCTAGATGTAATGAATTTGTTGTTAATGCCAGCAGTAAAACTGATTGGTGGCTCTCATTCTTTCCTTAATTAAAACGATTGACTGATTTACATATCTTACTGTGGTACTCATACAAAGTGTGCACCTGAATCCAAGGTAAATGACTCAAAGCAGACCTTGAAAAAAAAAGAAGATTTTACGTGTTAGATCTATTGCATTAGGAGGACGATTTCACTGTTCACACCAGCAACACTTGTGCTGGATTCACGTAAAACTGTGGATCGCTGTAATCTTAAACAGATAAGTCGTTTATTATTCGAAGAGATGCTGCTTATTTTCAGCATGTGGCTGTTTTCCTATTGCTCTACACTGACCTGATCAGCAAACATTGTCAGTCACAGGGACACACTCATGTCTGTCAGTGCGCTGAGCATGATGCAACATCTTGCAATGTGCAACGTGGTGTAAGATTAAGGAACCCAAAAGGCCAGGTCTGCAGCTTAAAGGAAAAGGAAATATACATGCAAAAATGGCTTAATGAGATTCCTGTTTTGCTGGATTTGACAAACTGCCTAAGTGCCACTATTAGTAAGATGACCTGTCTCATTCATCATTCGTCACATAGGTATTGATTTTGGCTGGTGAGATCAATGGAGCAACCCTCTTGCTGAAGGTTTGCAAAGGGAGGCAATGACTGTTGAGTGATGGTCTGTTTTCATCTGTTTGCAGTGTTGGCTTACGCCAAAACGTTCCTGAGTTCAAATCCCTGGAGTCTTTCCGTTTGCAGGTTGCATGTTTGACCCACGCATGCATGTGTTTTCTGTTGGTACTCCGGTTTCCTCCTGTAGTCCCAAGACATGCATGAAAGGTTCATTAAAGATTATGAATTACCCTTCGTATGAGTGCATGTCTGTGTGAATGATTGCTTGTGGTATGTATTGGGCCCATGATGGATTGGAGTACTTCATCTCTCTCCCATTGGCTGCTAGAGATAGACCCCAGCCCTCCATAATCCTGAGTAATAATAAACAGCTAAAGGAATATAAGTCACCTATGTGTTATTTTGAACCCCAAATAGCTTTCCACCAATGTTATGCCCATGCAAACTAAAGTGTATCTGCCCTACGTTTGTTGAAAAATGTGCAGCATTTTTAACATAAACATCACCTTGCTAAACATCTGACACCATTACATACACAGTTTGATCACCATCTAAGCCAGGCTGCCACAGATTTTTTGGACACTTGGAAAAATTCCAACTCATGACACTCATGTATACAACTCATGTACCACTGCTACAAAATCATCAAGTACTACTTAAAAATAACTTTAACTATATTCATGTTACAGTATGTAGTCATTCTGTCTGTGCTAATGAAGATTAGTTCCCCTCAGGGTGCTGAAGGAGGACAACAAGGGAGTGGCTACATCTGATGTTTGCTGACCTACTGTATGATCAATTCGACAGATAATTATTTTACATGGATTTTTAGCACTCTAGCAACAATTTGATCACAAGCTACCTGCTACCAGCTGCCTCACATGTTTTGGCCATGGCAAAAAATGTAGTTGCACGATCTTTGCAATGTCTGATATATTACATGTGCACCACTTCTGCGAAACTGCAACAAAACTGATGCAAGTGCTATGCAAATATCCGTTCAAGGACACAGTAATTTTACTTAATCTCATACTACACAATGCAGAAGCTGCGTTTCCATCAATCAAGATTCTCTCCATCCAGCAAAACAAACACTTTTTGATGTACTTTCTGATTAATTCCTCTAATAGTAATTTGATCCCTTGGTGGCGCTTACAGCCCCTGCATATGGCTTTGAACTTTTATCCCCACATCGTTAAGAAAGTAAACAAAATAATGATGTGCAATGGTCACGTCACCACAAAAAGAAGGTACCTTGTTTTGATGCTGCGGGACACCAACTTAATTTAAAAAATTGATGTTCCACAAAACACGCCTTAATTTCTTCATATTTACATACAAATCGTGTTTTAAGACATGCCACCACATGGCAAGTTTAGCAACATACTGCATAATTCTTAATGCAAGATTTGATATTAAATTTGGCTATAATGTTACAGTGTTGAAACTATTTATCAGCCAAAAATATAAACTGCTATGGCTGTTGGCAGGCATATTGGCTTTAAGTGGTTATTTACAGTGAAGCTGATGATTATTTTTTACAGGAGATGGATGTAGCAGAAAGAGCCTCACCAACGATCCTTCTGTGGGAAACACATACAGCAAACGCAGCCTGTGAACAGTTTCCGGTCAGAGTAACTGCCTGTTACAAAAATAAAGTGGTTTAAAAAAGCAAAAACATTAAAGTGGTTTTAGTGATCGTTATTTTATTGATTGCTACTCTTACACTTTAATTTTTCATCATACAGTTACTCTGTCCAAAAAAACAAATTCTGTTCTACAGATAGGTTTCACACAGGAAGATCTTTTGTGGCGCATTGTCTCCTACCTTCATCTCCTCCTCAAATAATCCTTCTGCTTCTTTGTAATTCACTGCAAACATTATGACAGTTTAAAAATTTATAAAATAGTGTTTGTCTGGGCCCCTCTTTTAACCATCTTTTAGCTTTAATCTCTGGGTCCAACTAATCTGGATTTATGATAAATGAAAATGCTAATAGAATTGTGAACTGCAGGTAAGATGGAAAGAGGTAAACACATATCAAGATTAGTAATTTGTGTTGTACAAAAGAAACTCTGTGAATAATTAATTTAAACTTGTATTATGTAAGAGATGCAAAGTGACGGTATGTGTCAGAAGAATGCATGAAGGCATGCTGATTACGGTACCATGTGTTCCTGAAAGAAGAACTTCCAAATCCTGGAATAAAATGTCAGAAATCAGCCAAAAAACAGTAATAAGCGTGCTATTTCCAAACATAATCAGGACATTTTGTTTTCAGTGTTTTTTTTGTCTTTTTTGTGTTTCATAACTGAGGGGAGCCAGAGAAATACATGGCGAAGCTGTAAACACTGCCACTATAATAGGTGTCAAAAAAGACTGGTTGTTTCTATCGCAATTTACAGTCCTAGCAACACAGTGTCAAGAGGGCCATCCTCTTTCTCCCACAAACACACAAACACAGATGCAAAAATACAATACAATGTTGGTTTTTAGTTTAAATAAAGCTGTCCATAGAATAACTATTTGCTGGTAATATTTTCAGCATAAAGACTGACAAATGATTGAGAAAATCAAGTGAAAGGCTAATTTCCATAATTCGGTGGTTTAAAAAAGACAGATTTGTATTTTTTTTTTATCATTTCACCTTGGGCATAATGAAATAATGTTTTTTTTTCTTGAGGAGATAAAAAATGAAAATGGCCTGAGGAATAGGGGAACCTTGTGGCTGCTTGGTGTACCCTGCTCGCCTGGACTAATGCTCAAGTTGTACTCATGCTAATGAAAACTTTAAAAGCTATAGATTAATGAGAGCTAATCTTATCATTTATACTGGGTGCATCTTAACTGGGAAAACATTTCAGGCAAACTGTGAGAATGAGAATGTCTTTAAATTTGTGAACAAAAGTATTTTTTGTTAACTAAATTAAATTGAACTGAATTAAACTTCCTGCATGACATTTGTAACATAAGCCTGCTCACTGGACATGACTGCCAAAGAGGAAATTAGTTAATAAGAGAAACAACTTCCTGTTTATTCACTGTAGTCATTAAGGACCATTCTAATCTCATGCACTGAAGGTGAGTCCCCATATTAAGAGTCCACTTAGTGCCTCATAGAACCTCGACTAGCTCTGTTGTTGAGTTTACATTTTATGTCACACACACATGCTTGTTAACCAAAATAACCTACACTTTTACAAGTTACAGTTTTACTTTTGGGATCAAGATTAAATCCAAGAATCCACTCTCAATGCTCTGCAAAAATATTTATAATTGAACTTTTTCCACATTTCCTAGCAGCACAACCACAAGTGCACAAGTACATTCCCACAGTATGTTGTTGCCACCAGCATGTAGGGATGGTGTGTTAAGGGCCGTGTGCAGTGCTGGTTTTCTTCCATATATAGTGTTTTGCGTGGACCTAAGTTCAATTTGGTCAGGCTGGAGCACCTTTATCCACATGTTTAGTATGTACCCTACGTGTCGTATGGCACAGGAATAGAGGACTCAACGTCAAGACCTAATACAGTGGCTTATAATCAGTAATCTTTTAATACAGTCCAAGGTCAGTACACAAAAAATTCAATCCAAGCAAGGTATCCAGATGAACTGGCAAGGGGAAGCTGCAGGGTGAGGTAATAAAAGACAAACAAACAAAGGAAGACAGTGAGACACAGGTGGACAACATTGTGGTGTGGAAGAAGCTGATTACAGGTGGGAATCTCAGGAAGTGAAGTTGGAAAACAAGACAGAAAATTGGTGCACAAAACAAAACAGGAAGTGAAAAAGGAAAACAGAACAAGATACACAACTGTTAAAACACTACTTGCAGAGTTGGACATTACAATACATGGCATGTGGCAAACTTTAAACAGGACTTCCATTGGCTCCCTTTAGGACAATGACTTTGCTCATGCCACTCTTCCATTAAGGACAGATTAAATGAGTATTGGACTAACAGTTGTCCTGTCAACTGATTTTCCTTCCTGAGCCGTGTATCCCTGCAGTTCCACCAGCGTTACCATGAGCCTCCCAATTTCTCTTTAATTGCTTTAGCCATTTTTGGTGGACAGCTATGTCTTGGTATAGGTTTGCAGTGTTATCATCTAGGGGTCTCAGAGTAAAGCGGCCAAAATACAAATGGAGGCCACACTTTTCAAACTTTATATTTGCAAAAACGTTGAAAACCTTGTATCATTCCACATAAACTTCAATTTTGTGTTGTTCTATCACATAAAACACACGGAAGAATACACTGAAGCGTGTCTATTTGTATGCAGTTTTCCTATTTAACCATAAGGTAATCAACGTTCATGCCTCTACATTTTGTATGACATGTGCGTGCATTCAGGCACGCAACATTTCTCTGTGATGGCTGCAGGAAGGTGGCCCAATCAGACTACCTTTAGGACCCAGTGTGTCTCCTTTGTAGTTTTTTGAGGCAATGAGGGGAGACCGAGATTGCTTCTTGTCTATCGCGATTCACATCTCGGCTGAACGAGCTGAACTGAGGAGGATGCTGAGCAGCGCAATTTAATGCCAGGACCCGCTCCAGCACCTGCGTCTCCTTCCTTCTTCTGTTTGTAATTGCTCTTCATTCGTTCTCCGCCATACGCTTTCTTAATTAATAGAAAGCCTATTTATTTGGTTCAATCCTAGGAGAGTATGAAAGGCACAATACCACCTGAGGAGTATTCCTCTTGTTGGCTGGGACCATGAATTATCAATGCTCGCAGCTTTATTCCTGTGACAAGCGTGCGTTTGGACACTCTCCTGCAAACAGAGGAGAGTGGTGAATTTTTATTAACTTTCCTGCGCATCTTTGACGTTTCCAGCTGCAGCAGGTACTTCTTGCACTTGAGGTGAGTCCCCGACCCTCTCCTCGCCCCATGCATTTTTCAGGCGGACGCGTTTATTTGAATTATTTCCATTTTATCACCGCTGGAAACGCAAGGAGCGTAGATGAGACGCTCCATTCATCGTCGCCCATGTTGAATGTATTTCTCCTGTTTCCTTCTTGTAAAGTCTTCATGTAATGATTTTTATCGACCTAATTAGGGACGCCGTGTAATCAGTGACGCGGAATGATCCTGTATTTGTGGTAACTGGGCGACAAAAGCGTGGGACGTGCCAGTGAATATTAATTGCAGCCAGATGCGGTCTCTGTCTTTTTCTCTCTCCCCCAATCCCCTCCCTTTGTTTGTTTATTTATTTATTTGATGCCCGCTGAAGAGGGATTCCCCCAGAAATCGGGCACTATAACCCGGCCTTCCTCTATATAACTGCACCGGCTTGTCGTCAGTCTCATTAACCAGCCGCTCTGTTCATTCCAGAGGCTGTAGGTGTAGAAGCAGCGATGTGGAGCAGGGAGAGCGCTTCTTCACTCATCTGCCTGCTGGTGCTCACAGCTCTCTGGGAAAGCAGGTGAGTGTGTTTTAGCACGGGAGTCGCCTTTGCAGGCTTGGATCATACATACTCATACACAGACACACACGTTGTCTCTGGGGAGCTCTGTTTATGTGTCCAGGTGGACTCTATCATTGGACACATGGGCTCCCTCCTCTTGTGACAAACGATGATGAGGACAGTTTCAGTCTGGCCATAAAACTGTACTGAAGGGCAGGTGGGAAATTAAATAAAAGGCAGCTGGGGTTTTCCTACTGTGCTGTCATGAGCAGTTCTCTGTTTAATGGGTCCTAATTGGCCCTTTTTATTTAAAAAATTCCCATAGATCAGGTTGTTGCAGCCGAATGACCTCTTTCAAGGAGAGTAACATGTTTCTTATCCATATCCTTGTCTTAAAGACACTATTCAGTGTTGTTTTTTTCAATGACATAACAATAACAATAGGTAATGAACATTTCCACTACTGGATACTAAGATTTTAAAAGCATGCTGAAGGGGAAAAAAAACCAGCTGACTCTCCTTTATGTGTATTTGGGTTGATGACATCAAAAGAGACACAAGAGTTCCCAGAGGAAAGGGTTAGCTATTTAGCAAGGTTAAAAAGAAATAAAGCAGTGGATGTTTATGTATGATACATTAAAAACTTGTTCTTTTATGTTTATGTTGAATTCATCACAAGCAGCACATCTCAAATATGACAAATAAATTCCCAACAGTTAAAAAACATCCGTTATTAGGGACGACTTAAATTGACCATTTGTAGTTCTGTATTTAAATTAAATGATTTCTTTGGTTTTCTGCCTTGTGACAACATTTGTTGTGCATTGGCACTATGTAAATATTATTAAAGATACAACTGAATATACCCTGACCCCAAAATCTCAGCTGGATCATCAAGTATGGATTTCCACAGCAGGGTTCCAGAAAAAAACAAGATTTAAAAAATGTGGATGAGCAGAAGCAGCCTTAACAGTACACTGAATGTGTTTGTAGTCCTGTTTGAAGTCTGAATAAACTAAAGGTTCCTCCTTGTGAAAGTAAAGCCATTTCTTTCCACTGGCATCTTAACAGAAGGGATTGCTGCAAATTCAATGACTTTTGATAAGTGCACTGTGTTTTAACTAGGATCAAATTGGAATCTGTGTCGTAGATTATTTATCGTACAGATAAATCTGACTATGAATATATTTTACTGTATTGATTTGCTAATATATGTCTATATAACTGGAGGGGATTCTGACCTGTTTATCTTGTAAAGTGCCTGAAGATTATATTTGTTGTGAAAATCGACTTTCTCATAAACATAATAAATACGTTCTGATTTTATCTCACTAAAAAGTTAAGCAGTTTGTCAGAACCTTTGCATCCAATCTTATCTCAGACTACTGTTGCTAATTCGAGCAACTCTCTTTCTGACTGCCATGTTAGATTTCTTTTGTACTTATTCCCTCTGGTTTATTTGCCCATTCCAGTCCAGCCCGCATTGTATCCACAAACCGCCTCCATGTGTTTTATTGTGACATTTTTCTGAAATCTGACATTAGGAGTCAATGTTTCTCATTTTTCTCATGATATTGATTAAAGTGGCATGTCAGGTCACTGCTTTACACACTCAGGGACTGATACAAACACAGTGTAACAGAAAATGTCAGAAACACTTGAGCCTCCAGGACACTACTGACAAAGGCACTAAGCCCAAAGTTCCTGAGAACTCATTCCCTTCCTTCTGATTGAGTAGCTCATTTTGGCACTTTTAACATGTTAAGGGATAGATTGAAGATAAAACAAAAAAGTAGGAAACAACATATTTGTCACCTTAAGTTGCCTCTGCTTAACTGTTGATGTACTTACCTTAACACTTACTGTATGTTTACAAGGGGTGGCAAAAAGTGTTAAAGGGCCTAAAAGTTCATTTTGTTACTGTCACGGCCTTCTGGATCGTTCAATAAGCCATACTAACAACCTGCTCCTTAGCATGGAACATGTTGTTTCTACAAACATCTCACTGTCAATCAAGAACACTTGATAGTATGTGCCCACTTTGATGCTAATGAATAGTTTTGGAACAGAGGTTTGGTATTCAGCTTAACACAAAATCAAACACAACATACACTGAAATAAAAAAAAGAAATCTGCAGTTTTTCTTATCAATGCCAATTTGTACCTGTCATTGGTTTGTTAAGGCTTCTGACCCACATGCAGGAAAACTCTCAGGAGAATCAGAATCAGTTAAATGATATTTATTGAACACAATGGGTAAATGTGCAGCAGAGAGTCAAGTCCAGGAGAAAACAGCAACATGAAGTATACTGGTGAGTTGGGGAATCTAGAGCACGGAGAGGGGAAGAAGAAAGAAGCTTACTGGATGATGTGTGATGGTCCATCAGGGGGAAGGTGAGTGGTCGATGGGGTTGTTATCAGCGGGGAGTCTGGTGAATGGATTATTGGTCAGTTTGTTCCACAGCGTTGGTGTAATCCAGAGGGTACTGAAGATTGCAGTGGTGCTGGGCGAACAGGTAGTTCAGAAGACGAGGTCGAAGATGTATAGGTTGGTCAGTGGGATGGAGGCCAGTCGTGGGAATGTGATCCAGGTGACAACGGAGGTCCTTGTAATGGCGGAGGTAAGTTCACAGGAGTAACTCCACGTAGGAACTGGAACTTGGGTTATACCTTCAGGAGAGGAGAGATACAAGGATAACTGTTGATTCTTCAGGTGAAAGATCAGAAGATTCTAGTAAGATGCTCAGGTTGATTCACAAAAAAGGCTCAGAATAATGCTCAGGGAAATGCTCAGAAGGAGGCTTGACGTTACCGGTGATGGTTAACACTCAGGCAAAGAGTGACTGGCTTCCTGTTCCTTTATGCTGCCAGTAGAATGAGGCTGATTGCACTCGATGAGCTGCACCTGCGTGGAGGTGCAGCAGGAGATGACACGCCCAGCCCAGCAGCCGACTACAGGAAGCCCTCTGGTGGAGAATCTGCAGAACTAGAACCAACAGAGCACACAGCCACAGAACCTGGGAGACATGGATGAATCTTGAAACTGGGAGGCAGCTGAAGATGGACAGTGGTGGGACTGACGATGGATTGGATTTTAAAAGGGCCGATGTATCTGCGGGAAAGTTTCTTTGACATAGATTTTAGTGGTATGTTTCGTGAAGAATGCCAAACCTGTTGTCCTGGTCGGTATTCAGGTGCTGGTGTGCGTTTGCGGTCGGCACATCTTATTCTGAGCACCAGTGTGGTTGAGGGCTTTGATGGTGTTTGTCCAGATGTTACAACAGTGACGGATGTGATGATTGACAGATGTGACTGAGATCTCCTTTTCATCACATGGAAAGAGGGGCAGCTGGTAACCTAGGGAGACTTCAAAAGTAGAGTAACCGGTGGCAGTAGATACCTGTGAGTTGTGGGCGTATTCAATCCATGGGAGATACTGGTTCCAGTCAGATGGGTTGGATGAGGTCAGGCAACGGAGAGTGGCTTCTATTTCTTGGTTTAGACGCTCTGTCTGACCGTTTGACTGATAACCAGAGGTGAGACTGACCTTTGAACCTAGAGCCGAGCAAAAATGTTTCCAAACCTGAGAAGAGAACTGAGGACCACGGTCAGACAGAACATCTACAGGGATTCCATGGAGGCGGAAGACATGTTTCACAAGGAGCTTTGCTGTCTGGAGAGCTGAAGGTAATTTTCCTAAAGAGATTAGATGGCAGGCTTTGGAGAAACGGTCAATAATAGCAAGAATGGTGGTCATACCTCGAGATGTAGGTAATCCTGTGATGAAGTCGAGGGCGATATGAGACCAGGGGCATTTGGGTATGGTGAGGGGTTGGAGCAATCCGGCTTGTGGTTGATTATGGGTCTTGTGGTGAGCACAGATGGAACAGGCTTGGATGTATTCTCTGACATCTTTGTGAATGGATGGCCACCAGAACTTATGGGAGATGAAAGCGATGGTCCAACTGGAACCAGAATGGCAGGTGAATCTGAAGGTATGAAACCAGTGAATAACTTGGGAATGGGCAGAAGATGGGACACAGTGGGTAGCCTGTGGAGACCACGGGTAACGATGTCCTCAATTTCCCAGGTTACCGAGCCGATGACACAACTGGGGGGTAGAATAGTTGAAGGTTCAGCGCTGTCATCATCTGGGGAAAACTGTCGAGAAAGGGCATTAGTTTTGACATTCTTGGATCTGGGATGGTAGGAGATGGACAGGTTGAACCAGGAGAAGAAAAGGGACCATCGTGACTGTCTGGGATTCAAACATTTGACAGATTGCAAGTAGGACAGGTTCTTATGGTCATTCCAAACCAGCACGGGATGTTCAGCACCCTCCAGCCAATGCCGCCACTCCTCTCGTGCAAGTTTGATGGTGAGGAGCTCCTGGTCCCCCACGTCGTAGTTCTGTTCTGGAGGGGTGAGACGAAGGGAGAAAAAGGCGCATGGATGAAGTTTATATGAATCTGATCACTGGAAAAATACAGCACCGACCCCCGTATCTGAAGCATCAACCTCCAGGATGAATTGCTCCTGGGTGTTGGGCTGTACTAAAATGGATGCTTTAGAGAAAATATCTTTGAGTTGCTGAAAGGCTTGTTCGGCTTCTGGTGTCCAAGTGAAAGGTGTCTTAGTTGAGGTGAGTGATGTATGAGGTGCTGCGATCTGACTGTAGTTGCGAATGAATCTTCTATAGAAATTGGCAAAACCCAGGAATCGTAACTGTTTTCTTGATTTAGGGGGACTCCATTCAGTCACTGCTTTGATTTTGATGGGGTCTGCACGTACCTGTCCGCCCTCGAAAATGTAGCCCAGAAAGGTGACTGCTGACTGGTGGAACTCACATTTTTCTGTTTTGACATGTAATCGATTCTGGAGGAGGCGTTGGAGAATGAGACGGACATGGCGCTTGTGTTCGGACAGGTTCCTGGAGTCCCTAGAGAAGATTGGTATGTCATCAAGATAAAGAAAAACAAACATATTCAGAAAATCACGGAGTACATCATTTATGAGTGCTTGGAAAACTGATGGGGCATTACAGACTCCAAATGGCATGACTAGGATTTCAAAGTGTCCTATGGGAGTTTTGAAGGCAGTTTTCCATTCATCCCCCTGGCCAATACGAACAAGGTGATAGGCATTGGGGTGGTCCAACTTTGAAAATACTCGGGCTTCATGGTGGTTCAATGGTTATCATTGTGAGGTTGGTCCACCTGTGTCCCGGTCTTCACAGGTGGACCCTATTGGGGAGTTGTTTCTTGCTGTGAGTAGGGCAGGCGGCAATGAAATTATCCAAACATGGATGGGGGGAAATGATTCCCCCCCCCCCCCCCAGACACACACACACACACCCGCTCAACAACTTTGCCTGCCGGCACTTATTTCTTTTCCACTCACGGCGCTGATTAGAAATTACTTATCAAAAAAATGGACTTATTTAGTGCAGTACCAGCACATCTAAGTTTTACCCCTCAGAGTGCCGACACTCTGCCGGCACACAATTGTGAAAATGTGACGAGGGGACACACCTCCCTCCACCCTCCACCTCCCCGTTGTATTTGACGCTGAACACAGTTGGACGGACTATCACATTGAATGCCTATGTGCTGCTGTTTAAATATGTAAACCCACTATTAACCCATCGTTCAATAAATCGGTAAACGATAAATAAATGTTTCCAAGCGCTTTATTGGGTGTGGGACGGGGTTCAAAACGGTTTCTAATATTTCTGCCACCTCTTCATTACAGTCAGCTCTCATTTAAAATAATATGTAATCCCCAAATAGCCAGAATCACAGTGTCCAGAATCACTCACTGTCCAGCAGCTGCTTCCACAAGTAAACGGTGAACGCCACTGCTTGGTAGAGAAAGCAGGTTGGGCAATACCAAGTTTTTGCAGGGAGAGGGAGGGTTACATTACCAGATGATTAAACATGCTACTGTGGCACCCAAAATTGATAATGAATAAAGAAAATTGACATGTTATTAATGTAAGATGTTTTTTTTTTTTACGAAATGATGTGATTTTATGGGGTGGGGGGGTGGGGGGGGGGGTGGTTTATAGTGATTGGATCAGACTATTGGGGGGGCTCAAAACCCCCCAATCCCCCCGCAAATTACGCCTATGGGTGTGACTGTATCCTTCTTTGCCGTTCCTCGGGTGTTAGACGGGTCCAATCGACTTGCATTTGTTCTGGTTCTGGGGAGGATGCAGTCCTTGGTGGCTGCACTGCAGAGGAAGGAGATGATGATGGATTAGTTGAAGTACTGAGCGAGGGAACAGGTCTGTGGGTACTTCTCTCCCTAGTCCTTTCCTTCAGTCTTCTGTCAATGCGAATAGCAAAGGCGATGAGAGCATCAAGGTTCATCCACTAGGGTCAGTTATCTTTAATACTGTCACTGAGAGCATGAAAAAATGCACTTCACTTTTGAGAGCACCAGAGTTCCAAGTCAAGCCAGCATCGTATGTACAGAACTCAATGGCAAAATCAGCTACTGAGAGTCTGATGAATAGATTATTGGTATGTTTGTTCCACAGCGTTGGTGAAATTCAGAAGGTACTGAAGATTGCAGTGGTGCTGGGTGAACAGGTAGTTCAGAAGACGAGGTCGAAGATTGATAGGTTGGTCAGTGGGATGGAAGCCAGTTGTGGGAATGTGATCCAGGTAACAACGGAGGTCCTTGTAATGGCGGAGGTAAGTTCACAGGAGAAACTGCACGTAGGAACTGGAACTTGGGTTATACCTTCAGGAGAGGAGAGATACAAGGATAACTGTTGATTCTTCAGGTGAAAGACCAGAAGATTCTAGTAAGATGCTCAGGTTGGTTCACATAAAAGGCTCAGAATAATGCTCAGGGAAATGCTCAGAAGGAGGCTTGACGTTACCGGTGATGGTTAACACTCAGGCAAAGAGTGACTAGGTTCCTGCTCCTTAATGCTGCCAGTAGAATGAGGCTGATTGCACTCGGTGAGGTGCAGCAGGAGATGACACGCCCAGCCCAACAGACGATTACAGAAAGCCCTCTGGTGGAGAATTTGCAGAACTGGAACCAACAGAACAGAGAACAGAGCCAACAACCCCATTTCCTGACAGTACCCCATTTTTGCCCCAAACGTTCTGCCCAAGCTACTGCCATTTCTTACCTGTAAATAAATTATTCCATTATAATTGTGTATCAGTTTTTTTAATTCTCTTGGTAGTTAAATATTTGGGTAAATTATGGTGATAAGTAATGTTTTAACTTAAGGTAGTATTAAATCTAATTTTATATTTTCATCAGATTTTATATTATACCTGATTTTTATTATTCATGATTCTCAGCTCCATTTGGGCCAGCCGATTATGATGAAAAATGGCCCTTTATGACCACTGAACAAAGTAAAATAACTACGAGCAAGCTGGTTAAGAGTTACTGGATTCACCCTATTTTGCTAGAGTGGATTATACATTTTGTTTTAAATCTTTAGGGTCCAAATTGCAGAATTTTCCTGCCACCACAGGCCACAGATGGACACTTTTAAGGATATTTTAGGGCAATTATTTACTTACAAATTAAAATCTCAAAATGAAAAATTTCAGGTACACATGAAACGTGTTGTTTATTAACCATGATTTTTGCTGTCATTTTAATTTCCTAGTGAACAGCGACTTTTACTAAGAAGCAGACTTGGGTGCACTTATTCATTAAACTTTGGGTCGTTTCCCTTTTCTAGACCAAGAAAACAATCTACCTCAAAAATCTGAGAATTAGTATGCTTTTCTTTTATTCAGGCAAACATGTAAGACCTCTTTTTTATATTTCGGTTTTAAAATACGTACTGATCCCTGTTTCAACAAAATTAAAATCTAACGGCTTTGTTGGATTAATTCATATATATTGCATCTTTAGTTTATTGTTGAGCAGGAAAAAAAATATAAAGTTTTTTTTAATAACAGAAGTAATATTTTTTGGCCTGTGAGTATTTTCAAGTTGCCGATTGTGGCAGCGTGACAGAAACCTTGGAGACCACTGCTTTAAATTATCAGGAACAAATCGCCCCCAAAATGGGTAGACTTGACATGGACGGTACCAAGTTTTTTGGGCCAAATGGAACCTTTTTGTATCCTAAAGGTCAGGTACAAAAGCACAAAATAATCACATAGTCATATAATCACATACCAGCACTCCATTGCAGGATCATTACAGGGGAAGGGAGACAAACAACCATGTGCCTTGACGACTTTGAGTGATAATATGCAAGTTCAACACAGCAGGCAACAGTGCAAGCGTGCAGCACCATCATGCAGTTCAATAAGGGAACGTACTAGAGTAAAAAAAACTAAATTAGACACAATCACACGATCATGACAGTAACAACAGACTGCTGGACATGCGACCAAAAAATTCAAATGAATAAAATTTGATATGTCAAAGGTGTATTTATTATGTCATAGAAACTCTAAAGGAAAATCAATGGAAAACTATATAAATGTAACATAAAGGCCAACATAACTCTGTGGTATATAACTCTAAAGGGTTTTTAAATTTGTTTCTATTACCTGGTGACCACATAGATCTTCACAGGCAGTCTGTAGTGACAACCTCTCAATACCATTGGGCCCCACTGGAAATCCTTCTGTTGGCATTAGTGGATTAATATAAGGCGTCTAAAAGGCAGGTCTAACAAGTAAACAAAAATACAATCACAGATTAGATATTGTCCTTGGATTGGAAACATGAGGTATCTAAATCCTAACAATGACAATATACTGTATACAATACAGCTTTGACACATAAGACATAAGGTTACAGCATTCAGAAAACAACATTGGTTTATTTATTATCTCTATGCTGGGCTACTGTTACTTTTTATTTAAACAGTATTAAAACAAAAAGATGGGTATGAATTTTGTAGAGATTATGGACAAATGAACTGTAGTAGTAGTAGTAATAGTAGTATTATTTTTGTTAGTTTTTTATTCAAGGCCAAATAACTCATTTTAGTAGGTATAAAAAACTTGTACTATTGGTTGTGATTTCAAAGTATAAATACACACACACGCAAAAACAAAAACCACTCAACTTTACCTTTAAGATAAAGAAATAAATATGTCCAAGCGAGAACAGAAGAAATATTTCCTCTCTGAGACTAAACTCACAGTGAAGGCAGCCAATTAAAGTTGTATGGGCCACATAGATAAAAGTCCAGATGTAAACAGTTATTAATATTGCATACTTTCACAGTTACCAATAACCCAAGGCTGCTACAGCAGAGCTATAGCGATGCTGATGATTAGGCTGAGATTTAATGTGGGATCCTATCTGAAGTCATTTACCATGAATCTTTGCCCTGATTACATTT
Source organism: Characodon lateralis (assembly GCA_036250325.1). Taxonomy (NCBI): domain Eukaryota; kingdom Metazoa; phylum Chordata; class Actinopteri; order Cyprinodontiformes; family Goodeidae; genus Characodon; species Characodon lateralis. The sequence goes on from JAHUTJ010009561.1 coordinate 16,908, forward strand.
GCATACTCTGCTGTGTTTTGGCTCCGAGATCAGATGGCTCTACAGCGTCGTGAACTGGGTCAGCCATGTAGGGAAACAATGTCTATTTGTGTGCCTGTGTAGGCATGTATGGAGTCACTGCCAGATAACGAGGAGCTCAAAACTCAGAGGAAGACTGAATCTAAAAAGTTTTGAAATGTAATAAGGTTGCTAAAGTGTGTGTGTCTCAGCTGCTCATGCTCATGTTGTGTCTGCTCACTAGATTGGCGAATGCTGACCAAGGACCTTATGACCCAAAGGAAAACATCACCCTGTTCACACGCATCCTGGACAGACTTCTGGATGGATATGACAACCGTCTCCGGCCTGGTCTCGGAGGTGAGGAAATAAAGTACAACTGCTGGGCGTGCACAGAGCCAGGTGGTCTCTGTACGGTTGTATACTATGTGTAGTTGCTGTTATGCAACCGCACGTGTCTCGTGTTTAAGAGAGCTCACTTGCACTGAGAACACTTCATTTAACATCAGCCGTCATAGTGCCAATAAACTTTGGCTGCAGTCCCCTCAAGAACAGACAGATAAACACACTCTGTGTCCGAAGCATTCAGATTATATAACACCAGGTCCACTTCCTGGAAAAATTACCCATCAATGGCTAAATTATTTCTACAGTTTTCTAAAACGCCACAGGAATTGATAAATATATGGCGAATGTGTCATCTAGTTTTTTAAAAATTTTTTTTATGTATGCAGTGTTTTAAAATAGGCAAACTCATGTAGTATTTGAATTAAAAAACACTTAAATATTATTACATTAGTAATGAAGAACAAAACATGCCATGGATTCCTTCAGGTATGCAATGTTTGAACGTCTCCAGATTTTTGCTGAATACAAATGCACGCTACACTTTTCAGATTTTTGTCAGTAAGAAATGATAAAACCATATATCCTTTTCCTTCCACTTTACAATGATGCACCAACAGTGTTGGTCTGTAACATAAAATCCTAATAAAATGTAATGTGCATGTAATATAACAAAATGTGAAAAAGTTCAAATAGACTTTTCCAAGGCACTGTTTTGTAGTTTTTAGGCTTCCCAACTTCTAAGATACATGTAACACTGTAAGTTATTAAGCACAATACACTTGAACGTATGTCATTTTTCAGCTTCTGCAGATTGTAGCATCTCTGATTTGCATCATCTATTGTAGATCACTGTTTTCCCTGTCTCTCCTCACCACTTTCACGTTCTGCATACTTGGCATCTCATTTTCAGCTTGCCCCTGTCACTCCCAAAGCTGAGCTCCTCCCGCATGTTTTGGTGCATTTTGAATTTAAAATTCTTGGGACAATCAGTCCATCCTAGGAGCTGCCATATGGGAAAGAACCCTCTTTTAGCTTGAGGGGTGCTCAGCCTGTTTAGCTGGCTATACAGTAATGCTGCTGCCAGATTATTTATTGTACAGGAAAAGCCGAAATGCTTGTCTTTTTACAACCTTAAAGCTCACGCTGGTTTTCATGCAACACTATGGTAATATTCTGTCTAATTATATATTTTTTACCTTTCTGTTTTGAAGGATTTCTGGAAAAGAAACACAGTTGTTGAGGATTTTCAGGAATTAACACTGAATAAACACTGGCAGTGCAATATTAACACTTTATACTATTTAATGAATTCTGAAAATCAACCTTTCTAAATTTTTATTTTACTTTTTCTGTTGTATGTTGTGCTTCACAGTCATAAAACAGAATAATATAAAAAAAAAATAATTGGAAGGCCAACAGGAAAGTGTAAGTTATTAATTTATGTAAGCTTTTAAGCATATCCGCATCTCATTCTAAAGACCATGAGAATTGCATTTTATGACCAAAAATCTGCTCTTCTTGTTAATATTTATTTGTTTATTTTGTTTTATGGGATTGGATCAATTAGGATAAAAAAATATTCAATTTCAGAAATGTACACGTATTTCCTTAGTATTAAGTTGAATTGAACTGTTTGGGTCAAATGTGTTGGGTAGCCTCATTCAAGCTTCTCACAGTACTTTGCTGGGATTTTGGCCCATTTCTCTTGATAGATCTGGTGTAACTGAGTCAGATTTGTAGGCAACCTTGCTCACACACACCTTTGATATCAGGAATTAGTGATGGTCACTCCACAACATTTACTCTGTGGCCACTGGAACTGTCTGGCTGATGTCTAGAGATGCTTCAATATTTCTAGGTTTCATTAGTTCATTTATCTCACCAGCTTCAGCCAGAATATCCACAGGGTTTTTGGGTTTTGCTCCGGGGCTGATTGGCACATTTCTCACCAAATACGTTAATATCTGGGACACAGAGCACTATAAATACTCAACAGTATGATGGCTGGACGTTCTCATGGTGTTTATACTTTCATATAACTCTTTGAAAAGATGAACGTGGGACCTTTAAATGGTAAATGGCCTGCTCTTGTCTAGCGCTTTATCAAGTCCCCAGAGACCCCAAAGCATTTTACACTGCAATCAATCACTTTAGGCATCTGGAAATTGTATCCAAGGGTGAACCACACTTGAGAAAGTCCACAGTTCTTGCAAATTTATCTATCAGAAGCATGACATCAGTACATAAAGCCATGGTAATATTAGTAAACTTCAGATTTTGAAGAAATCATTAAAAACATTTTTTTTTCTCATTTTCTTGCCACTTAGCAAACAGGAAGGTGTATTCTAAAACAAAGTTTAGTCTGATTTATCCTCAGACAGTAAGAGAAAAAAAGAGTGTGTCCTTTTATACAGTGCCTTGCGAAAGTACTCGGCCCCCTTGAACTGGTCAACCTCTTGCCACATTTCAGGCTTCAAACATAAAGATATAAAATTCTAATTTTTTGTGAAGAATCAACAACAAGTGGGACACAAT
>JAHUTJ010009562.1:0-19777 GCA_036250325.1 Characodon lateralis
TGAAATATTTCAGTTAGTGTGCAATGAATCTAAAATATATGAATGTTAAATTTTCATCATGACATTATGGAAAATAATGAACTTTATCACAATATGCTAATATTTTGAGAAGGACCTGTATAGGTGGACAACCATGTCTTGTTGGGTTTTTGGTTGTACCATCCTCTTAGTGTTTTTGGATGATGAACTGTACAGAGCTCTGTGGGATGTTTAAAGTTTCTGATATTGTTTTAAAACCTTCCTTAAACATAAACAACTTTCTGTCTGACCTGTCTGCTGTGTTCCTTGTTCTTCATGATGCTGTTTGTTCACTAATGTTCTCTAATTACCCTCTGAGAGCATCACAGAACAGCTGCATTTATACTTACATTATGTTTCACAACGGGGACTCTGTTTAACAATAAAGTGACTTCTGGAGGCAGTTTGTTGCACTGGATTCAGCTAAATGGGGCAGAAAACAGATGCATGCCACACTTTCTGATTCTTGTTAGTAGACAATTCTGAGAAACATTTGTCATCTTTCTTCCACTTCACAGTTATGCATCACTTTGTGTTGTTCTGTCACACTAAAACACTTTGAAATATGCGGTGGTAACATGACATTTTTCACTGAGCAGTTTGTGGCTTTTCAACCATTCAGGGACTGCAGTGACCATTTCCTTCACTCTGGAAAACAGATACCATGTCCATTTATAGACGTTATAATAGAGCAGCAAGGAAACAGTGGGAGGAGAAGCAGACATTGCTGTCGTAGGGTGGTAATAAATCCCAGTTGGAATATAAACATAGGAAGGAACAGATAAGAGTGCTGCTCTCAGTACTGGACCCTGAAAGATTTTTCTACCAGTTGAAGATGACTTTGTTTTAGCTTATAAAAACAATTATCCCACCTACTATTTATAAGGTAGTAGATCATTCTGACCACTGCTGCTGCAGCTGAGTACCATTTTGATGATATTGTGTGGATCCTTGTGTGCATATATGTCTGCAGGTGCAAAAGCGATTGTGTTTGACAGCAGGTGGTTGTTTGTGTGCTGAAAGAAGGAATTCCAGACAAACAATACATTTTTTTCCTCCATCCACACCAGCAATAAAAACTTTAAACCCTGCTACTTAATCCCTACCCTGTGCAGATTAAATCTGGAAAATTCTTGTATCAGAGTGACAGTTGTAAGGAATCTCATTTCCTTACTAAAATAATATTGTTGTTAGTGCACAATGGTGTTATAAGAACAGAGCAAGCTGCTCACCAGCTTCTGCTCTTAAAATAACACATGCAGTAATTCACACTAACAGACAAACACATGTAGATCTAAATTTAGGTTTGCCATACGGAGTTCACTCAGCGCCCTGTTCTATTCTCAGAACCTGACAGAAAATGTGCCAAGCTGAACCAGCCGGGAAGTTAATGCTGCGTTACTTCCTCTCAGATACCAACCCGAGGGACATTTTCGGCTTCACACACACAAACACACACAAAAAGTAATGCAACCTATCGACCTGTTTGTGGAAGGGTGGAGATGTTTTTTAAGATATCCTCTTAGAACAGAGGTCCACTTTTGTAGGTGCCTCTGAGTGTGTGTGTGCGCTTTCTTGGTCATGTGTGGGTCTAACAAGGGTTGTGTGTTGGTGTCCTGAAAGTGGATGATGGAAGTGGGAAAAACAGGAAAGCAAACAAGATTTTAAGGGTGTGCATCACAAGGCGTGGAGGATAGCATGTTTTTGTTTTTGCTTGAAAGAACACATGTAGCAAAACAATGAAAAACACTTAAGAGATTGATCAGAATTCATTTGATTGTTGGTCAGTAGAAGGACTACCGTTTGGAACAATTCTTGATTTGATCTTATTGTGTTTTATGCATTTCCTTTTGCCCAGGTTTAAACTCTTATGCACATATTTAATTCTTACAACATTTGGAGCAATGGCTCCTCTTCTCTGAGTGGCCTTTCGGGCCAGGTTGGTAGAGGACTCAGGGGCGCAGCCAGGAATTTTGGGCCCCATGACAAAAAATCTAATTGGAACGCCCCTACACTTCCTGTAGTTCAATACACTACAAAAACAATACTTACTGCTGGTGAATTGTACATTTAACAGTCTGCATACGGTATGCAATTCAGAATTTTATGCAAAATTCAAAGCAAAACTTTGTATAACCTTTCAATCAAAGAAATTAACATATCTTGACATCATCACCTCAAAACAGTGAAAACAAGATAAGAACAAAGACTCCTGGAAAGCCAAACTTTTAAATATTCCATCTGACAGCTATCACTGCTCTTGCTCAGCCTGACTCACCAGGAGCAGCACCAGGAGCCTTCTTGCTTGCAGATTCATCGATCAAGTCCTAGAAGTCTAGCTTTCTCTTTATTTTCCTCTTTCCTTTTTTGATAACCTTATTTTATTATTTTTCTAGGCAGCATGGTCTTTCTTAACCCCAAGCGCATCTAATGACCTGCTACTAAACACCGTCACCTTCAAATGCGCTACGGCAAGAACAAACCATTTCATGCAGATGCAGGACGGTGTTCATTTTATATTGATGTTTATGTTTTGGTCTGAGATGGGGGACATTTAAATTTTACTGCCAAAAGCAAACAAAAACAACGGCATGATAAATACTGTTTAGACTTGCATATAATTACTTGAGCAGAAGAAGATGGCACCTTCAGGCATGTGGAAGCTGTACCCAAGAATGAACCAGACCTGTGGAGGTCCACAGCTATTTCTTCTCTTTAAACATGATGTCACATAAGAAAGCAGCGAGTTTGAGGTGTTGCCCTAAAATACATCCAGAGGTCTGCTCCCATTTAACTCAAATTTTCAGAAGCTTACAAAGTCGTGACAAAGTCTCTGCCTCAAGCAGATGAGTTCAGACATCTTGGTGTGTTGTTCACAAGTGATTGTAGGATGGAGTGAAAAATAGACAGACTGGGACTGGGACATCTGTTTCTCCTTTTGAACTGGTAACCTCCATCACTTGAGCCTTCGTAAGCGGAAGTCAGTGGATGATAGATGAATAGTTTAGTTCTCGTACTCTGGGACAGTTTCTTGGTTGTGTCCGGCTGCATCATGAACCAGACAATGAGCATTGTTTTTATTTCCTTCTGCCGCGATATATCTACCTTTGTGTCTGGATTTGTTCCTCTTTAAATAATGATAAGGGTCCTCGTCAGCCACCAGTGATGATTCACGTTCCCATGTGTGTGTTTATAGCTTGTCTCTGTGTCCTGAGATGATCTCTGTATAAATAACTGTTTAGAGCTTCTCTGTGGTTGATAACGTATTCTGGCTGTTCATTGTCCCATCCAACCCCCTCCTCCACCCCACTTCATGTCTGACGAGCAGGAAATCAGAGCTTGGGACTTCATGTTACAGGAAGTGACAGATAGATAACATACACATAGGGACATTGTTTGTTACAGGACTAGGTTTGTACTGGTCTCCTCACTTGGACCTTTCCTAGTATGGTCACCTTCTTCCTTGGGGTCACCAGTCCCCAGGAGACAAAGGTCTTCTCCTAAAAAGAAAAATAAGTTCAGGTTAGCTCTGAGATTAAGTATAACATACATCAACAATCAAACATCAAATTGTAGACATTTTCAACTACTTTCACCAAGTGTGTCTCAGACCTCTATAAAACACACAGCTTTTTGTTTAATTCCCTGATAGCTCCAAGTGCGTTACTTCTTGTCTGAAATTTCTTCTCAAAACTACAAGCGAAAGGTGTTTTTAACCTGTCACACCTCCAATATAAAACACTGTAGACACATGAAATACTTTGTGTGCCCCTCAGGCATTTCTGCCAGTTTTTTAAAATTTGTCCAAGGGTTTTCCGACAACGCCAGTGTTTTTTAGATCTGAACCTTTCTAAGTTTCTTCATGAGGGGAGAGCGATGCTGTGGGCTCCTTCTGCTCTGCAAAACAGGTAGGGATCACCATAGCAACCAGCAACAGGATTTCTTTAAATATCCGCCTACATCACTCCATCATTGCCTCTCCCCAAACCATGTATAATTTATAAAACCAGTTGTACTATCTTTGACTGGAACTTATAAAGTGATAACAGAGTGAGAGGTTCTGCAAAGGTTTGTATTTTCAAAACAGCAGAAGAATTCTTCAAAATAAGAGTTCAGATGTTTTGCAGGTTAAATTATTCAATATCATTCATTTGCGTAATAGAAGAACGTTTGTACATTGAATTTCCCGACAGAAGCTTCACTGGAACCTTTCAAAATTTCTACTTTGGATTAGTTTCTTGCTCTGCTTGATTAAAAACAACTGCATGCAAAATAATTAATACAATCTGATATTCCTTTGACTAAATACATATAGTGGTTTCCACAAATTCTAATTTATTCAAGTCCAGCAAATCAGAATCAGAATCAGCTTTATTGCCAAGTTCGTACACACAAACAAGGAATTTGACTGTGGTACACTTTGCCCTTTGTTTTTTTTGTTTTAATGTGTTATAAGATATATTTATACATATTTCTTTATGTCCTTAAATATACATATATACAAAGGTGCATTTGCAGTGGTGTGCGAAGTCCTCTTTGGCGGAGATTTACCAGCGCGCCAAAATGCTTTCCCCTCCAACGCTTTCGGAGCAATATCCCATAGAGTGCCACGGCTCTGCTCGCCCGGAGCTCAGTGAACCTCGGATCGGTGAATGATGGTGAAAAAATCCCAAGAGAGGATTCTCTAATGTTGAGAAGTTCCTCTCTGCTGAATGAGACCACAGAATTGTGGCCCGAGACCACAGTACGGTGGCTGGAAAAACATAAAAACACACAAAATACACAAAGAAAGAGAGAGCGAAGCTCAGAGGCTGCCATCGTCGGCGCCATCTTGGTAAATCTGGATGATAGCAACTATCCTGTGTTTTTTTTGTGATTTGTCTGTGTGTTTAGGCAGAATATCACAATGATTCAGATATGTTTATAGCCCACATCAGTTGAGTTCCCAGATGTAGAAAGTACCCAGTAAAACCCTGCAGACAGAAGCAAACTGAAATATGTGACAGTGAAGTTCTGTGCATAAGTGGACATGAAACCCAGGAAAATCCTTTAAGCCTTCCACCAACGTAATAAAAAAAGAACAGTTAATGTTGAACCTGGGCTGCACAGTGGCACTATTGGTAGCACTCTTGCCTCGCAGCAGGAAGGTTCTAGATTCAAATCCCAGGCTGACTGCTAGATGTATTCACCGTCTCCCATGTGTGACCCTGCATTGACAAGCGAGTATAGACAATCACTGGATGGCTGTTGAACAGTGTAGCATTTTGCAAATGGATATAGTATATTCTTCAGCTGCATGAAAATCATGTTTTGAAATGACGAATAAAACACAGCAGTTATGAACTGTTTGTTTTACTGTAGGTCACTTATCTAATATTTTTCTTTCTGCTTCAGGGTCAAAGAAGAAGACCAAGGTCATAAAAAACAACCCCAACCCGGTCTGGAATGAGGTGAGCCAAATTTTAAAAAGACGAAACTTGATGACAATTAATTTGATTTTATTAAATAAAATCAAATTACTTTTATTCATGCAAGATTTGTTGTCCCGGGATCTAAATAGGTGTTGTTGTTTTTTTTTACATATAACATAATTAAATTGGTTTGCTTTGGATGCAATTTATATTAATTTTAACAAGATCAATGTAATGTTCAAAGGGAACAATAACTTGGTTATTTTATTTTCAGTATCTACACTTTTATTTCATCATGCAGATATAACATTTTCATGCTGTTTAGTGTTTTCTGACCATGTTCTCTCTCTCTCTGGTAGGGATTTGAATGGGATCTGAAGGGGATTCCTCTGGACTCTGGAGCAGAGATTCACTGTGTGGTCAAAGACCATGAAAAAATGGGAAGAAACAGGTATAAACAGCCAAATGTTTTATAGTTTGCTTTTACATAGGTTTAATATTTTTGCACTGGCAGTATGTAGTCAAAGTGGTTACATTAATACAGTGGTGCAATTTGTCAGCAAGCTGGTAGAAAAGTATTACCCTAAATTATTTCTATTTATGTCTTTTATAAAAAAAAATAATATGAACTGAATCACACCTCTGGACATTTGACATGAAAACAAACAGGTCCAGTTCAAATCACATCTAATCTATTCAATTTCAGTCTCTATCACCAGATCCACATTCCGTCCAATTATCAGGAGTCCAGTTTAATTTGTTTTTAAGTCCATTTTTCAAATCCACACTTACCCAAATGAGATTCAAAAAACATAAAATGCCAATTGGGGAGAAAGTCTAGAAGACTGTATCAAATTAAAAACCTCATCGCAATTTCCCATCTTAAACAAGTACAAGGCGACAGTAGAGAAGAACAACTCTGTTTTAACAGAATGAAACTTCCAGCAGAACCTATCATCAACCAGCTGGGGGCTGAGAGGACAGGAAGCAAATAGAGGAACGAGTGATGAAGAGGTGCTCCATTTATCCAGCAGTCTAGACTTATAACAGCATGCATTATGTCATGGCTTCTTTAAGCCCTAAAAATAATCTTTATCATAAAGGACACTTTTGACTCTAGCCTCGCCAGGCTGTGTGCTTTATTGATAAAAACACAGAGTTGGTTCTACGAGAGAGGAGGCTGATAACTAAAAGCTCTGCCTCCCATTATCCTTAAGAAAGGTCCATGTATGTCTTCACTGGTCTGATCAGGTTTCTGGGTGAGTGTCGGCTGGGTCTCAGAGACGTCCTCAACTCTCCCAACTTTGCAGCCACCTTCACCGTCTCCCTGCTGGACACAAAGAGAAACAACACAGGGGTGAGCTCATTAAACCATGCAACTTCAAAATGTTGATAACACTGTCCGATAAGTACACTATAAATCCTTCTGAACCCCATGTCTGGGACTAAAAACAAACAAAGAAATCATTGCACGTTAACACTTCTCTTTCATTGTTTCTAAGTTCAAGTCTGTAGTTTTGTACGTTTCACAGGTATGTCAGAAACCCAAGCAAACATCAGCCATATGTTTAGTTTTCTTACATCAGAGTATCAATGGTGAATGGACTGAACGTAAATAGCGTCTTTCCAGTCATTCCAACCACTCATCATGATGTCAAATGGGTTGCCCAAGGACACATCAACATGTGACAGGAGGAAGCTGGAATCAAACTTACAACTTTCAGATTGTAAGACAGCTACTCTTCAGTATAAACTCTGTTAAGAAAAGTAAATTAAACTATGCTATATTTGGCCTAGCCAAGTTCAATGTAAACTAGGCAACTGTCAGCAAGTTCAGTTTACTAAGTTAAACTAAGGTAAATTCCACTAACGTAACATGAAATAATATTTATTAAAGTGACATTTAGTCATGAGTCTACTGTATGCAATATGCATTGTATTTATTCACTGAATAAAAATATGTAATTTAGCTACTACCCAGGTTTGTATCATCACAGCTGGAGTGTATGAAGTGGGTCCTTATTTTGTCATTACTGTAATGGCTCACAACTCTAGTAATGGCGATTTCACAGTCTGTATCAAGCCAATAAATGCTTTGCCTCCACCAGGCCACGCTGACCCTGCAGGTCTCATACATCCCTCCTCCAGGATCGGCTCCAATTTTCCATCCTCCCCAGCAGCCGGAGTCCCTTCCTCACAGCAACCCCAATATAGAGATGGACACAGTTACAAGTAATATGATCTGTGTACAAGTTAACCAATAATTGTACAGAGCTTTTTTTTAAAACCATGTCCAGACGACAGCAAAACTTGGCTCCATGTTTTCCATCTTGCAACTTCTGCCTTCACCAGTGATTTCTCTGGATACTCTGGGTGAGGAGGACACAGAGAGTATGATCATGGTAGAGCCTGCAGAGGAACCGGGAATTGACGACAGTCGCTCCATGGTGATTGTTGGTCCCCAGGGGCCTCCTGGCCAGGAGTCTCCCACCGCCCACACACCCAAGCGCTCCCCACCAGCCTACAACACTCATGGGGGGCTGAGGAAGAGGAGGAGAGGATCCAGCAGTCAGCCCAAACAGCTGCCCAACAAACCTCAGGACATACAGGTTTGGGATATTTTTATCTGCTTTCACTGTAAAGGATTCAAACAAGAATAAAAAATAACCTTAAAAAATAACCAATGCTGACATCATATATTGTAACATTTTTATTAAAAAGTGACAATTGCTTTCCAGGGTAAAGTCATTTATTGGTGACACCAAAGTTAAATGCATTGCATTGAAAGATGACTGCAGAGCTTTTTGGTAATACTAGTTTATATTTCAAGGTCAGGTGAATAAGTCCTGTTAAAACTGACTATATAGATTATCAGAAAAAAGCTACTTAAAAGATAAACTAAACCTTTGATTTAAGTAAATGTGTTCAAAGGTGAAAAAAGACATCAAGAAATATAATAAGAGCATTTAATCTTCTTTAGCAAGGCTGGAGCATACAGAGAAATTGATGTTTGTCCATTCCTCTTTTCACAATCTCTCTAGACTATCCAGAGTCCTGGGTCCTCTCTTATACTCTCTTCTCTTCAGCTCACCCTACAGGTTTTCTATAAGAATTAGTTCTGGGGACTAAGATGGTCCTTTTAGGAGGCTAAACCATTACTGTGTTGATTTGGCCATTTGTTTTAAATCATTATTATGCTGAAAAATCCACTTATGACTCATGTTCAGTTTACCAGCATATTCCACCAGATTCTTGTTTAAATGTCCTTGTATTTCAAAGACTAAAAAGGTACCAGGATCTGTAACAGGCCCGTAGCATCACAGATCCCCCACCATTCTTGAGGAACAGCTCACCTGTCCACTTATTCATCTATTGATTCATGCCAGACCAAACTGCAGGGTTTGTGGTTGAACAGCTTAATCTTAGTGTCATCAGACCAAAGCACACAGTTGCATTTAAAGCCCCAGTAGAGTTAACCAAACTCTACTTGTTTACTTTTCTGACAGTAGGACAGAAAGAAACAGTAAATGAGGAATACATTTTCAAAGTTTATTTACACATTTTTTCCAGGGGCTAAAATAAGGGGGTAGGACACTTTAAATGAAAAAAATAACGTTTACCACAAGGAACGTCAAATGTAAAACTGCACATCCACTGTTTTAACAATACAGTAATAATGCAATGAATATTCTAAACACTGAAATGGCACAGTTTTATGTTGCTTATTTACACACGTTGACAAAATTGTTGGTACTCCTCGGTTAATGAAAGAAAAACCCACAATGGTCACAGAAATAACTTGAATCTGACAAAGGTAACAAAGAAGAAAAATTATATGAAAATGAACAACTGAAAGTCAGACATTGCTTTTCAAACATGCTTCAACAGAATTATTTAAAAAAATAAACTCATGAAACAGGCCTGGACCAAAATGATGGTACCCTTAACTTAATATTTTGTTGCATAACCTTTTGAGGCAATCACTGCTATCAAACGATTCCTATAACTGTCAATGAGACTTCTGCACCTCTCAGCAGGTATTTTGGCCCACTCCTCATGAGCAAACTGCTCCAGTTGTCTCAGGTTTGAATGATGCCTTTTCCAGACAGCATTTTTCAGCTCCTTCCAAAGATGCTCAATAGGATTTAGGTCAAGGCTCATAGAAGGCCACTTCAGAAATAGTCCAATGTTTTCCTCTTAGCCATTCTTGGGTGTTTTTAGCTGTGTGTTTNAAGGCCACTTCAGAATAGTCCAATGTTTTCCTCTTAGCCATTCTTGGGTGTTTTTAGCTGTGTGTTTTGGGTCATTATCCTGTTGCAAGACCCATGACCTGCGACTGAGACCAAGCTTTCTGACACTAGGCAGCACATTTCTCTCTAGAATCCCTTAATAGTCTTGAGATTTCATTATACTCTGCACAGATTCAAGACACCCTGTGCCAGATGCAGCAAAGCAGCCCCAGAACATAACAGAGCCCCCTCCGTGTTTCACAGTAGGGACAGTGTTCGTTTCTTCATATGCTTCATTTTTCCATCTGTGAAGATAGAGCTGATGTGTCTTGCCAAAAAGTTTAATTTTTGTCTCATCTGTCCATAGGACATTCTCCCAGAAGCTTTATGGCTCATCAACATGTAGTTTGGCAAATTCCAGTCTGTGTTTTTTATGATTTGATTCCAACAATGGTGTTCTCCTTGGTCGTCTCCCATTAAGTCCACTTTGCCTCAAACAACGTCGGATGGTGCGATCTGACACTGATGTTCCTTGAGCTTGAAGTTCACCTTTAATCTCTGGGCTACTTTGTTACCGTTCGTATTATCCGTCTCTTTGTTTTGTCATCAATTTTCCTCCTGCGGCTACGTCCAGGGAGGTTGGCTATAGTCCCATGGATCTTAAATTTCTGAATAATATGTGCAACTGTAGTCACAGGAACATGAAGCTGGTTGTAGATGGTCTTATAACCTTTACCTTTAACATGCTTGTCTATAATTTTCTTTCTAATCTCCTGAGACAACTCTTTCCTTCGCTTACTCTGTTGAGTGTGGTACCCACAATGTCACCAAACAGCACAGTGACTACCTGTAGCCCTATATATAGGCCCACTGACTGATTACAAGAATGTAGACACCTGTGATGCTAATTAATGGACACACCTTGATTTAACATGTCCCTTTGGTCACATTATTTTCAGGGGTACCATCATTTTATTCCAGGCCTGTTTCATGAGTTTATTTTCTTAAATAATCTGTTGAAGCATGTTTGAAAAGCAATTTCTGACTTTAATTTACTCATTTTCACAGAATTTTTATTTATTATTACCTTTGTCAGATTCAAGTTATTTCTGTGACCATTGTGGGTTTTTCTTTCATTAACCGAGGGGTACCAAAAATTTTATCCACGTGTGTACATTCAGCATAGAATACTCAGTCTCTATTTACGAATCCTTACAAGTCCAAGATGTGTAGATTTTGAAAAAGACTTGACTTTTAGTTTAGATGGCAAAAATGCAGGGAAACAGCCTTGCATCACACAAAAAAAAAAAATACAGTTCCAGTTTTTTTTCCATATTTTGTGAAACGTACAGAGAATAGGAACTCAGTTACTATTTAAACAGTTAAAGGCCCATATTTTGTACTTAAACATGAACAATGTTATAATAAATCCAGCAAAAGATAGAAATTTAAGGCTGGAAAAGTATGAAATTTTGAAGTTGAAATGGGTAGGAAGTCTTAAAGCAGAAAGACGGTCAGCAGCCTAGAAGTATTTGGTTGCTATAAAACCCATGATTTTCCATTGATTAATGAGAAGAGTTCAAATAATTTTAACATGTTATTTTTTGTTGAACTTTAATAAAAACAGATAAATTATTATTAGTATTTTTAAAAAGCTACCTATTGTATGTTGTATGTTGTCTTATCTTTTGGGGAACATGGCATTTTCTTTGAGAATATTCTAAATCTGACAGGGGTATGAATAATTTTGTTCATTTCTGCATGGTAAGACAAGACATACTTATGCCTTGTTTCATTATTTTGTGTTTTAATTCCTTAATCTAAATAAAAAGTGATTGGAAGCAATAGTGGCTTTTAAAATAAAATAAAAGGGGTGTAAGATCTACTTCTTTATGGACCTTCAGTACTTCAGAGTATAGATGCAGCTTTGCACTATGTGAAATACATGGGTATGCATATGAATCATAACATATACATGACATTCCCCTGACTTCTAAAATACAGACTCAAGAACAGTGGCACGGTTACACAAAAGCTTATGCATGTGTATAAACTCACAATAACACTGAGGACATTTTCAGTGCTCACTTTAAACATGCACAATGATTGAGGTCGTCACACTCTCCCAAACATGTGGATCTTTTTATCTATTGACCAATCTTAATTGAAGCTGCTTCGCCTGTCCGATGAGGTCCCCCCCTTCTGTATCAACCCTCCTCTTTATACCCTCCTCTTCATGAGTCTTCAGATCATTTCCACCCAGTCTTTTGTCCTCTATCTGCCTCCTTCGCGTTTCTATATAGGATGAGCTGAGACGACCTTTCTCATTGTGCATCTGCAGGAGATCTAGTGTTCTCATCAAACATGACCTCCCAGCATGGCCTATCCCTGTTCTCTTCGTCTCCAGTCTCACTTTCTCCTTTCTCCTCTGTGTGTCCTTCTCCTCATTGGCTTTGTTCTTCACCACATCAAGTGTAAAGGACCGAGGGTTGGGACCTGCGGGTGATGCTGAGTGAAGACTTTGATCAAGAGGAAAGCTAAGAAAGGTCGCTGACAGACTGCTAGAGCTCATCATTTGCAGCCTTAAGGGGTGAACTGTAGCTCAGTCTGTTAAACAAACACAGTGGAGATTGCAAAATTGTTTTTCTTGAGTGCACAGCTATAGTTTAATCTGTATAAATATATACATTTGTTTTGTCTCTTAGTGTGTGGCAATAAGATTACTTGTTGTCTCTAGATAAAGATTACAATATTTCAGATTTATGGAAGACATATTTATGTTTTTTTTTTATTTTTGCACTCTCCTCTTTGTGGTTGGCCATTGTTGCTGTAAGTGCAAATAATTATCAGAACAAATAGTAGTTGTGACAGCTTTTAATTCCCCAGAAAGTATGCAAATAAACCTAAATAGTTGTAGATGTGATGCAACAGAATTGTGCATACAAAAATAAATTCAATGGCACCATGTGCATAAAACATAAACCTGCAGAGCATTAAATCATAACACTTGGAGGTATAAATGTTGGTTTCACGTGTTTTTTCTACAGATTAATCAGTTAGTATAATAATGGCAGATTGAGCACAGAATTAGTTTAATGAAGTCTTAATGAAGTCTAGCTAAGACCACATCAGCTGGACATTTAGTTTAGAGGGGATTAGGTTCAATACCTTTTCTTAGTTTAATTTACACTCTTTCCTGGCTTGAAAAATATAAAAATATACACTCAATAACCACTTCATTAGGTGCACCTGTTTGATTGCTTGTTCACAAATGCCATCCATTCACAAATCAATTCAATCACATTTAAATGCATTGAGGCATTTAAATGTAGTGAAGGTGACTTATTGAAGTTTAAACTGAGCATTAGAATGCTGCATGACTGTGGGTGAAAATGGGCTCGTCGTATTACAAAAACAGCTGGTCTGTGGGATTCGTGTATCTCCCTGGGTTAAAGAAAATGTCTGATGATGAGAAATTTTCCTGGTAGCAGGAGTTGCATGGACAAAAATACCTCAGGGATGTCAGAGGTCACAGTGGAATTGGTGGGCTGGTTTAAGATGTTAGAAAGGCCACAGTAACTCAAATAACCATTCTATACAACCAGGGTATGCAACATACCATCTCTAAATGTGCAATACCATAAATCCAAAAGCAGAAGAGCTGCAACAGCAGATGACAACACTGCATGCCACTCCAGTCAGAAACAGAAAACAGAGGCTACAGTCACCAAAATTGGACAATACCAGATTGGAAAATGTTGCTGGTCTGATCAATCTGGGTTAAGCTGTGACTTTCAGACAATAAGGTCAATTAGGCATGAACAACATGAATGCATGGGTCCATACTGCCATGTTTAAATCAAATCAAATCAAACCTTATTTACATAGCACCTTTCAACACAAGAGGATCTCAAATTGCTTTACATAGAATAATCTAAAACCATAATAGATTCAAGAAAAATAAGACATAAATTGAGACAACAATAAAACAATTGATAAGAATGTTTCTTAAAAACAAATAAAAAATCAATTAAAAGCTTTTCTAAAAAGAAAAGGGCTTCAGCTTGACCTTGAATACTGAGAGTGTCTTAGCGTTTACCAAGGCTGGCTGCTAATTCCACATAGGAGGTGCCTGATAGCTGCAGGCTTTGCCTGGTTCTATTTTCAAGGACTTGGGGAACCATAAGTAAACCATCCACCTGGGAGCAAAGTGTTCTTTTTGGACAATAAGGTATCATAATGTCTTTAAGATAGGAAGGAGCAGAGCCTTTAAGAATTTGTAAGCGAGAGTAAGAACTTTATAATTTATCCTAAATTCAGCAGAAAGCCAGTGGAGGGAAAACAAAACTGGGGAAATGTGGTCTCTCCCGATAAATCTCATTAGAACTCCAGCATCAGCGATTTAGATCAGCTACTTCTTAAACTAACTTTGGAGTAACCTACTAAAAGTGAGTTACAGTAATCAAGTTTAGATGCGGCAAATGCATGAACATGTTTCCCTGTATCATCCTGGGAAAGAATATTTCTGATTTTAGCTCTGCTTTGAAGATGATAAAAAGTGGCTGTAGAAACTTGTTTATGTGAACTAAAAGACAAATATTGATTAAAAACAGGATTGTGTTGTTGAAATAGTGTGGGTTTATTCTCTTGGCATAAGTTAGGAATATAAGTTCCAACTGAGCAACACTTAAAAACATCAGCCTACATAAGTATTGTTGCTCACCATGTCTGATGGCTGCTTCCATGCTTCCAGTCGGAGTATGATTCATGTCCATCCGTCCGTCCGTCCGTCCGTCCGTCCGTCCGTCCGTCCTCTTTCAGGTATCCTTCAGCTCACATTGGAGGAGCTCAGATCATCTTAGATTGATTTCTAGAACATGACTGTACACCAGTGGCCTTCACAATCATTAGATCTCAATCCAAAGGAGCACCTTTAGGATGTGGTAGAACAGGTGTGACACATCGACTTATAGTGGACATATTTGCTGCAACTATATGATGCTCTCATGTCAAAATGGACCAAAATCTCTGAAAAATATTTCGGACACCCTCCCCCTGAGCAAATTTTCATTGAACTCACAGAAAAAATTATGCCGTCTTATGTCTAAACAATGTGAAATTGCGGTTAAAGACATTATAAATATGACTGCTGATTTCTGAAAGTAATTAAAAAGTGGTTGGGGATGATCAAATGGGTAAAAATAACTAGACTTTCAATCTATTTCAAAGGCTAAATTTGGACTGGACCATATGGGTGAAAAAAAGTTTAATTTCAACAATTTTTTTCTGGGCTAACTAAAGACAAGGACTGGCCAACCTAAATACTTGTTATAAAGATGTTCATGGACATCTGTTGTTTGGAAGCAATTCTAAAGACAAAAGGGGAGCCAACCTGCTGGTTGTGTGTTGTGTTCCTAATAAAGTGGCTGTTGAGCCACTGTAAACACTGATTAAAAGTTACTTTAGTGGATAGTATATAGCATTAATAGGTAATACTGGGTTTTGTTCTGAAAGGAATAGTTTGATTTCATTGTTAAAACACAAGCTGTGGTGTTTGTTTTATAGCAGTCTCTCCACACCTGCGCAGGTCAAAAATAGAGGTCTTGCTTTAGTTCTTATTTTGGCAAACATGAAACAACTGTTTTTACACACTTCAGGTTCGTGCTCACTTGATGAATTTATTGCTAGGTTTATCTTTTTATACAAACCAATATAAACATGCACACAATCATGCTTTGACACATTCAGACAAGTTCTGGGTGACAAAAGAAAAAGGTGGATATTGATGAAAATACTTTCTGAGAATCACCATTCAGATACATTATATGAGAAAACAGTGTAGCCGAAAGGAAAATATGTTGCTACAGCCTTGCGCCATTTTGTTTGCATAAGACTGTGCGGTTGCAGGTTGATAATTTGCTGGCCCACCTGCACACTTACACATCTGAGATAGGCTGCCCTCTCCTAACTGCTCCCGATGGACAATTCTCTGAAACTTGATTGGACTGTCCGTCTCCTGCTCCTCCAGTCACAGAAGACACTATTTAAACCCAGCTCACATGTCAGTGTGTTTGGCTGTGATTTAATCTAAGCTGTTTGCCTCTTTGTGTGTCTTGTGAAAATGGTTGACCTCGGCTTGATGGTTGAAATGTTTAACTCAAACTAGTTATTGGGATGTCTGTTTGATCAGTGACTAAAAGCGTTTTCATTTAGACACTTTGGTTAATCAAACCTTTGTAAATGTAGTTTTGGTAAACTTCCTACTTAAACTGTATTTTATTGGAGACATTATTTGTTTTCATCTGATGTTTTATTTATTAGAAGTTTTCTTTGTTAACCACAACTGGTGGTAGTTTGTACTAGTTCTAGTACTTTTCTTTTGTCAAAGCCTGAAAAGACAAAATAGTACATCAACTTTTATTTTAAAATCCCCCTACATTTGGTTTAATGTTATATCCCCTTTTCTCTGGCTGAGCTGGGTCATAACAAATGCAAAGGGTGGATGGATTAAAAAATATGTACGTGCAATGTTTTTTACTTATTAGAGTCTACTGCACGACATCATACGCCAAGTTCTGACGGCAATTGTTACGTTCTGGGGTAGAGTCAGACCAAAGTGCAGACAAGAGCTTGGCAGCGGGATGTTTAAAGGATGGCTTTGTCTTTATTCCAAAGGTAATTCCAAAGCGTAGCAAAACACTGCAGGTATAAACAAAGACAAAATCCACAACTTACTAAGTTGGCTCTGCAGGAACATAGTAAATAGAGCACATAGACATGGGTAGTGAATGGAGCGAACAGAAGGAATCAGCGAAGAAGGAATAGGCGAAACACCACAACCTAAATATTAACAAAGAACCCATAAAGAAAGCCTGACCATAAAATAAACAAAACCTAAACCAACACTGACTGAAATAAGTGAAAAGGAAGACAGAAAACGTGAGAACTAGAAAATGCACAAACCAAAAGAAACAATAACTAAAGTTAATCTAAAAAGGGAGACTGGAACTACAGAAACAAAACTGAGAAACTAAACTAAGAAAGAGAACAAATACCTAACATAAATAAACACAGAGATATTAAATGAGAAACTAAACTAAAGAATCCAAGGAGTACAAAGAACCATAATAACAAAGATTATTATATAATAATAATAATATGAAGAAAACCATACAAAGTAATAAAAAAGGTACCATTAAGAAAAACTAAGAATGAAAAGGAGAGAAAACAACAACACACTGGGAGGCGGTAGAGGGAGCAAAAGAACTAAACAATCAAGATTACTAACCCCAAATAGAAACATCTAAGCAAAAGGTAAACAAACACAAAGCCACAAACAAAGTCCAAAAATGTCGCACCCCGACAACAATTACTAATTGTTATACTGACTTGTTGATTTCAGGGAAAGGAAAACTAATAAATTAAATTATTACAGAAACTTTAATTTAAGCAACAAAGGGTTTTTTCAAGAAAGGTACTAATATTTCCAGTATATATTTAGATACTAGCACTTTCATATATTTAAAATGGTTTTACACTATAGCTAAAGGTCAACGTGCTTGTTAGGGGCTGAGTATTGACTGAACAAATGGTAACTCAGGTGAAATTTTCAAATGTGTAGTTCACTTTGACTTCAGGACTCCAACTTCATGCAAATGTGATGCATTTGTCTTCAAGATGTTCACATTTAGGCATGTCCTAACTCCCTTTGTAGATTTAAGATTTTTGTAGCAGTCACTTGTTAGAAATTTAAAAAGAAGAGAACGATAATGTAATGATATATAGCGTGTGCACGAAACTCTAATTTGTTCTCACGAAATACTAATTTGTGCCCACGAAGTACTGATTCATTCCCACAAAAACCCTGAATCTAATAAAACACAAAGCAGCCACAAACCTATTCAGTCAGACAAAACAAGACCTATTCTTTAAAATAAGCATTACAGAAAAGGTGTTATTGTAAAACGTCCTGGTAAATGAAATGCTATTACCTTTAGAAAAAAGCATCTAAATTTAGTTTCCCCAAAACATTACATTTCCTTTCACTGGGGCTTTTTTCTGTTTCTGCTTTGGAAAATGAGAGGCCAACAGGCAAGCAAGTGTTTATTTAAAATCCAAGACAGCATCCAGTTGGCATTTTCTTGAGCTCAAACAGAGAGGCACAGACTTCCATAGCTGCAGAGCTTTGGGCTTAAACCCTTGGGTTGTCTTTTACACTGTTACACTGTCCTGCGAACAGAAAATGTGCTGAGCCTGCATAAAGGAAACCTGTTGAACGAGGGTAAAAGTTTAAAACTATTTAGTAAAGCTAACTACGATAAAGAGAAAAAACTCAGGGAGAGGGGGCGAATGAGAAGCTTGTGTGGTCTCAGTTTTGGAGGCGTTCTCTCCCACAGGGAAGCTGAGATGGAGTCAGGATGGAGCACAGGTGAGTGCTGGCCCAGGTGAAGCTGTTATTTCCTGTTCGTAGTGTGTGTGTGTGTGGGCTTCGCACCTGCTGAGAAACAGCCGCTCTTACTGGGTAAGGTGCAGTCCAGCCATGTAGAAAATATGATAGCGGAAGGACGAGCTCCCAAATTCAAATGTTCAGGTTTGGTCACTGTTTTTTATCTATACTATCCTATTTCCAGTGCATGAGCAGCTCTGAGGACTGAGTTCAGCAAGCTGTTGGTGAGGACAAAAAGAATAAAACAACTATTCTGTTTGCGCTAAATAGCAGGCATTGTGCTTTTAGTGAACATTAAGCAACAACTTTGAGATTGCAAACCAAGTGGTCTGGAAACACTATTAATGAGTTAGCTGAACCACTTTATTATAACTAAATGATTCACTGAAAATAAAATTGTGCCTAAAGCTGAAGAAGAGAAGATTTTGGGCCATCAGAATTGCATGGATTATCTAAATTACAAAAGCCTTTAAGATTTTCAATCACTCAGCTCTGATATGCATATGTAAATGGAACATAGGTTTAGCCAGTAGCCACAGTAAATCACGTAATGTCCTATATTACTGAAAATACTCATGCATGAGCAGGTGTGGCTTCATGAAATCATTATTACATTTACTTCCAAATGGAGTATGCTAATCGCTCAGCAATGTTTTACAACATCTGGGGGAGAATATAAAATGAAATCACTGCACAGCCGACTTTGTAGAGCTTTCCTTGCTATGAATATTAACATCGACACATCCACCCGATAAAATAGTGGTGATTAGGAGAGCAGGTGGGGCAGGGTGTCTAAAATGTGGCTTGTGTCAGGATTGTCAGTTGTAGATTGGATAAATCCAGAAACATCAATAGACAATAGCCCGAGGTGCGACTGAATAATTCAGGAAACGAGGAACCGATGTGTAATGTTGTCTTTCTCCTATTAGGGAGAGACACGATGTGGCAAGCTTGGTTGCACTAACTTTGATTTTTTCTGTTCTGTTTCTGAAGGGGAAGCAGTTAAAGCAACTGGTTCTGATGCCATTCCAAAACAATGATTATTGTTCTTATTGCTAGAAATGTTAAATGTGGCGGGCATATTGTAATCCAAAGAAATACACTTGACAGATTAATACATAACTATACAAAGACAACATCATGAAGGTCTTGAAATCTTTTTTTATTTTGGTATACTTTAGATGCGAGGTTGCGTAAAAACACATTTTCATGCTTTTCTTTCTAACCACAGGAATAGTCCCAAGGAGGGCTGCTTCCTTCACTCATGGTTTATTTTAAATCAGCAGCTGATGTTTATGTTTGCATGTGATCAGCATTTTGCTCAAGTATCTACTGCATGAAACTAACATTTTCTGCTGTTCCTAGAAAGAAGCTCCACTATTTGGTCTTTAATATTGGGTTCCAACATTGTCTGGAAAAGTATGGAATTTTTTTTTTTTTTTTCAGGTTTGGAAAAGTATGGAAACATGTTAGATTTTATCCCCTGTGCTAATTTCTAAAAGTTGTCCATCTATTAATCTATTTACCTGTCTATCAGTCCACCTATTCATACAGTACAGACCAAAGGTTTGGACACACCTTCTCATTCAAAGAGTTGTCTTTATTTTCATGACTATGAATATTGTAGCTTCACACTGAAGGCATCAAAACTATGAATTAACACATGTGGAATT
>JAHUTJ010009563.1:0-19766 GCA_036250325.1 Characodon lateralis
AGTGCAGCTCATCCAGGATGGCACATCAATGCGAGCTGTGGCAAGAAGGTTTGCTGTGTCTGTCAGCGTAGTGTCCAGAGCCTGGAGGCGCTACCAGGAGACAGGCCAGTACACCAGGAGACGTGGAAAATATTTGACCCAAAAAGTTACTGTTTGAGACCTTTTTTTGAACCTAAAATAATTTGTTCTTATCTACTTTGTTTTATTAAAATATCGCATGTTTAATGTATTGCTGAGGAGGTAAAGAGACAATAATTCACAATAAAAGTATTTTTAATTGGGAAAATATATATATATTATGGCCTCTGAGTACTTTCAACTTAGCAGTTTTGGCCCACGATCCTAAATTTGGACAAATGTCATGTAAAGCTGAAAAAATTCAGCTTTGGTCTCATTTCACCTGAGCATCTTTCTTCTGTGCCCCATATAAGATTTGTTGCAAACTGCAAATGGGACTTATTCTGTCTTTCTTGCAACACTGACATTTTATTTGTCCCTCTTCTATAAATAAAAATATTTATGGCGTCCACAACTAATATTTGTCCTGTCAGCAGATTCTCCCATCTGAGCTTTGGCAGAGTTAACATGGGCCTCTTGACTTCTTCTCTAACTCCTTACCTAGCTTGTTAATTTAGGTGGGCAGCCATGTCTTCATTGTATTGCTTGATGAGTATTAGAATATTAGAATGATTATTCCAATGGTTTAGGGAATGTGATGTGACATAATTTTTTCAAACTTATTCGGAAGAGGAGCTTGTATTTTTATTGACGTGGTAATCCCACATACCTGGTCTCGGTTAGATCCAAATGAACTTAATAAAAGTGAAATACCAGTGGCGTGAACATGAACAAGGAAACAGTGTTTCCACAGAGTTGTTTCTTTGTCTACCAGACTGAGCCCATGTTCTAATCTGGGTTATCTGGCTGTAATCAGCTTAGCCCACTGCTACTCTCATTGCTACTGCTGCAGGGTGGGCACTTTGTTTGCTTTCAGTCCGCTTCTGTCATCGGCGCTAGTCACGTAATCATCTGCCGAGGAGCAAAGCAGGCTTGATAGAGAAGGTCTGCTCACCTGTGGAGAAATAAAGCGCTCGGTCTTCCTGGGAAGTGGGGCATTTCTGCAGGAACTATGGCTGAGGGTCGAGATGCGGGTTCCGCTCAGGGAGAACCATCTGCACCTGCTACAGACACGTACCCTAGAAAAATACTGGAGTATATGGAAGGCTTTCTTATATCCAAGGTAACATTCATGTTGTCACTTATTGATGGTTGAGTATTCCTATTTTAGTTTCTGTTCAATCCATGTGCACACACACTTCTGTAGCTTTGTGCTGCACTAGCAACAAAACTTGTTAGTCCACATCTGTGGTATTTATGCTACTGATTGAACAGCAATATTTGAATTAATGGGGAAAGCATTATATATAAAATATTCATGTCACTTGAACCTTTTCACACTTCATTACATTACAACCTCAACCTCCATGAATTGTACTAGCATTATAAATAAAACTGCACAATGCGGCTGTGAAGTGGAAGGAAAAGTGTACATAGCTTCCAACATTTTTAACACATAATCTAAAAACTTTGTTGTGCTCAAGATTTTATTCTCACAGACTCTAAAGTAGTCACATGACAATCACTGACCTTTTTCACCTCCATAATGGTCGAACCTTCAATTAACCACATAGAAAATCACAATTTGCACCAATGTCAATTATGTAAGGTTATCAATAAGTTTCATGATTACACCTAAGTAAAATATGATTAAAAAGCTAGAGCCACACATAACCAGCAGAATCCCCTTATTTTTCCCCTTAGACATTCATTTGATGTATTCTATATTCCACTGCACCCTGCTTCACATTATCATTGTCTTGTGTGTTTCCCTTTCTGACCTAGACGGTGTTCACCTCCTGCGAACTGGGTGTGTTTGATGTGTTGCTGGCTGCAGAGCGTCCGCTGTCGGCCGAAGAGATCAGTCAAGCAGTGGGGGCTAGTCTGGACGGGATGCAGCGGCTGCTGGCTGCCTGCACGGGCCTGCAGCTCCTCAACACACACTGGGACAACAGACAAGGTCAGAACACAGTGAAAAATGATTCTTAGTTGTAGTGCTGAGTTGTAGTGCTGATGATTTCGCTATAAAAATTTGGGTTTTGCACTTGTGTGTATGCTTGATGTTGATATACAATGTCATGTAAACGTATTCACACATTTTGTCACATTACACAAGCATCACAAGCATTAATGTGTTTTGGAGGGATTTCATTTGGGAAGTAGGAGGACAATTTTAAATTTTTTGTCACAAATAGAATTCTGAAAAGTGTGTGTACATTTGTGGTCAGCTGCCGGCATTCAATACTATGTAGAAAGCTACAGCTGCAAGTCTCTTGGAGGCTGATATTTTTGCCCATTATTCCTCTTTTGTCTTTTTCTCCTGTGCTTTGATCTAATCTATTCCACATTAGCCCAAGCTAAGTGTAGGCTGTTGTCCTGCTAGGAGGTGAGCCTTTGCCCCTGTCTCACATTTTTTGCAGCCTCTTATCAGTTTTCTTTCACAATTGCCCTGTATTTAGCTGCATCTATCTTCCCAATGGCTCTTTCCAGCTTTCATATCCATGATGTTGCCACTACCATCTTTTCACAAGGGGAAGGTGTGTTCAGAATGTGTTTATTCTGATGACCCCTACATGGCTTCTGGCAAACCATTAACATAACTTCTTAAGACCTTGTTCTTGTCTGTCTTCCACACAGACAGGATTAGTGTGCACATCTTTTAACTTTGTATTTATTTGTCTATGTGACATTTAATGTGAACTGCCTCACCTACATGCACTTCCACTTTACATCTGTCATGAGCCTGTCTGCTACACAGATGCAAGGTCAAAATATTGTTTCACACCTGCAGACTTTTATTCACACTAAATCTGTTCATCTTTCTCCCTCTTCAGTTTTTTACAGTAACACAGAGCAGTCCAGAATCTTCCTCACTCGTTCCAGTCCTTTGTCCCTCTACCAGTCCATCCAGTACAGCTCCAGGACCATATACCTTTGCTGGCACTACCTCACAGATGCAGTTAGGTCAGTAAACAGAGCAATGGTTGTTTTTGTACAAGTAGCTTGTATCCTTTTTTTGTTTCCCAGCAAGTACACTTTTGATGTGCAGGAGAGCATTGCCTTTCAGAATTGCCGTAAAGCAAAATTCAAGATGTCAGCTTTTCTTTGCATTACATCTAACAATTTATTATTATAAACAAAGAAGAAATGGCTGAAGATCAACGTATTAGGTCAGAAACTCCTCAGAATTATGTTCAATGTGCACTGTGGTTTAATTCATTAGATGTCCATCAGATTACTTCCAGATCATTTTTAAGGAGCTGATGTCACCAATTACCAAACTTATAAACATTCTCAGAGAATTAAGAAGCTATATGCTGTCTAATTTAAAAGTTATACCTGCCTTTTAAAATTTGTTGGTATCAAGTAAGAACAAGTTTTTTATGCAGCTGGAGGAAAGCCTTGGTATTACGAGGTTTAGAAAACTAGAGCTGCGGTCATAGTGGAGTAAAAAGGGCCTGGACAGAACGTAGAAAACAGCAAAAATGTTTAACAATTTGGCTCAGAAACTACAGCCGGTTACATTAGAATAATGCATTTGCTCAACACTTGCAGGGGTGGGCAGTCCAAAACCTGCAGTACCTTATGAAAGTATTTATACTCCTTAGACCAACACAATGTAGGGCATAGTTATGAATTTTAAAGGAAAATGATTCATGATTTTCAACAGTTTTTACTAATAAAAATCAGAAAATCTGTGGAGTGTATTTGTATTCAGCTCCCTCTTTGATTCCCCAAAATAAAATCCAGTGCAACCAAATGCCTTCAGAATTGATTAGTATATAGAGTCCACCTGTGTGTAACTTATTTTCAGTATAAACACAGCTGCTCTGTGATGGTCTCGGAGTTTTGTTGCACACTAGTGTAAAACAGCACCATGACCAAGGAACACGCCACATAGGTCAGGGATAAAGTTGTGGGAACTTTAAAGCAGGTATAACTCACCTGAACTGACTTCGGTGGTGAATGAGATCATTAATCCAAAAAAGTAGCCAAGAGGCTCCTGGTACCTCTGGAGGAGCTTCAGGCACCCACTGCTCAGGTAGGAGTATCCATTGACAGGACAACCACTAGCTGTACACTACAGAAATCTGGTCTTCGTGGAAGAGTGAATGAAGAAGGCTGCTGTTGAAAGAAAATCGTTAGAAGTCCTATTTGCCACAAGTCATGTAAGGGACCCGACATGTAACATGTTGAAGAAAGTGCTATGTGTGACACACCACGGCGAAACTTGGTCATGGCAGTATCATGCTATGGGGATGCTTTTTTCCAGCAACAACAGGGAAGCTGGAGAGACTTATTAGGAAGGTGAATGGTGCTAAATATGAGGCAATACTGGAAGATATCCTGATTCATGCTGCAAAAGACCTGAGACTGGAGTGGAAGGGCTATCTTGCAGTGGGACAACAGTCATACACATACAGCCAGAGCTGCAAAGGAATGGTTTAGATCAAAGCTTACTTAGGTGTTAGATTGGCCCAGTCAAAGTCCAGACCAATTCTTGTATCACTTTAATTCCACGGTGTATAAAAAAATCCCTACTAAGCACATTAGCATTTCTGGTTGTAAAATGTGAAAAGGTTCTGTAGTACTCGTGTTAAAAAGGCATCTTCTGTGAAATTTAACATTTTGTTAGACTGGAGAGGGTGAAGTCAACCACAGGTGGGCAGTAATGGGCTGTGATAGATGCATGTTCATCTGACAGTCTGTGTATGTACAGTGTATGAAGCACCAAAGAGGCCAAAAGCTGGCCGAAAATAGAGGGACTCACTGATGCGTGACAGTGAATGATTCCCACGCATGAGTGTATAGACTTTGCTCTTCTGTCTTTTGATGCTTTCACTCAGAGCAAAGAGCCCACAGCTCTCTTACTGTGGCTGAACGGTGAAGTCTGAGAGTGACAAAATGGAAAAGAAATACCATCAAAGATGTTACCATTTCTACCTGAATGGTTCTTTTTGCCTACCTGTTTTTGATTTCTATTTTGTCTTTCTTTACATTTTCTCAGAGAGGGAAGAAATCAGTATGAAAAGGCTTTTGGAGTCAGCTCAAAGGATCTGTTTCAAGCCCTCTACAGGTAAAAAGCTCACTGGGTGTTAAAAATTAAGCTGCACAAACATACAGATGAAATGTGCTGGCATAATTACATTCTATCACCATCTTCTTGTTTAAAGTCTGTGTTTAACTATTTACCTCCAAAAAGTCTGACTTGTTGGATTTATTAGGAGGCAAGAAATGTGAAATTAAATGAGACAGTGGGAAAAAGTGAGAGGGCATGACCACTGAGGTGAGGAAGATGAAAAAGAAAAAGAAAAAAGAAAAAAATCTGCCATTGTCCTAGAGGTCTGATATGTTTATACCATCCGGTGCCCACAGTTTTAACGCTTCACAGATCTGCTGGTCAGCGATTTTCAGGGGTCATCACACACACAACACAGTTTGTTAGCTAAAAGATTTGGATCAGCCTGCCTGAGGGCCTGTTACATTAACACCAGCAGACCCAGAGAAAGAGAATCCATCCAAGCTGAGACACACAGACAACTAAAGCGCTAAAAACATCCTTCCTTTATTTCACCGGGACTGCCCTTAAATGGAAGAGGAAGGAAATGTTTGCCCCTAAGGTTTCATCATTATTTTATATCGAAGGGACTAAATATTACAGTATATGCTTCTATGAATTACCCAGTCCTCAGCTTAAGGACATTTGTCAAAATCATATTAAAAATGTTGAATTCAATACACTTATTTACAGCCACTGTTTGCTATTTCCTAGCTGGTGCTTTGAATCCATTGAATCCATCAAAACTCCAACCACTGGACAAATGGATGGATGGATACATTTAAACAATGTCACAAGTCTAAAAATATGAATATTTTTCATATTTTTTCATATTTAATTTTCAAACCTTTCAAGGATGCAAATAGTAACCCTGTTAGAGTGCCTTTCTCTGCTGCCGTCTTTTTAGACTTTGGAAAAAACTGTTTATCTTCTTTACTTGCGGTTAGAAATATTTCATTCGCCCTACATTCATTTCAGAAAGCAGCTGAAAATTTTAATATTATTTATTTATTTACTTTACTTATATGGAACAATGTAGAGCAAAAACACCAATGTCACCATGCGATGCACTGTACCAGATTATAGTATAAGCTAATTTGTATCTGCAGTCCCTTGGCAGTTACAAAATAGATAAACACAATAACAGAACAAAACAAGGTTGAGCACAACAGCTTAATTCAATTCACCAAAACAAACAGATACACTCACACACACAACAACACAGTCAATGATTACATATCTGAGCAGTTTTTAACTGATTTTTTACATGGCCTCAGAGATACCGGTATGGTGAAATGGTATGGTACAATCTCTCGCATATGATATTCTCATAAATTGAATCCACTCTAAAGGGCGAGCGTACACAAAATCAAATAGCGGATGGGGGACCAGACCATTTACAATTTTATAAACAAGACATAAATTACAAAATAATCACAAAATTGTAAAGCTCCGTAGCTTGTATTTCTCTAATATGCTACAATTATGGTAGTGCACTAGATTTTTGTTGAGGGCTAAGAGTCTGTTTGTATGAAGACTTGAGAGGTCTTAGAACAATATCCCCAGCCTGACCCCTACAGACGACACAGTAAGACATATGGGACAAGATCATTGCATGCATAAATGTCTGAGCTGCATGTAGTGAGAGACAGTGTCTAATATGATTAAAGTTCATGAGGTTGAGTTTGATGGCTTTAGTCATATCCTTAGCATGCTTCCTAAAATTCAGATTTGAGTCCAGGGTCACCCCAAGATATTTAAATTCAGTGACTATGTCAATTGTTTCCCCTTTAACGAGAATATCAGTATCAAAAACTTTATGCAAGTCTAACAATAAAGCACTGACTACACCCCCTTTGTCAAGCCTAGATTTAATTTGGTTGATTAAGTACAGGGTAGCGGTCTCAGTTGGGTGCTTGGCTAAAGTCAAATTGCATAAGATGTAAACCAAAGTTGCTGTTCTTAAGGAATGTAGTCACTGTTCAACAACAACCTTCTCATCAACCTTGGAGAGCACTGGCAATATGCTAATAGGTCTGAACTGTCAGCTGCAAGGTTATCTCCTGATTTAAAAACTGGTGTGACGATGGCAAATTTCCAGTTCTGGAAGAGGCCTAGTTTAAAAGACAAATTAGTTAAATAAATAATAGGTTTAGACAAAATATCTTTAAGTAACTTAACAAACTTGGTATCAGGATAAAGGACATTTTTACATTTGGAGTTTTTTAGGGAGTTGATAATTTCTTTAATTTGCAACACATTTACTTCATCATCAAAAAATTAATCAACTCAATCCTCAATTATCTCTCCCTGAATTTTTAAAGAGGACATATCATGCTATTAAATTCTTCCTGTTCCTGCTTAAATCATTCAGCTGTGGTCTATAAAAAGTGGAACTGCAATGCTTTGGTCTGATCTCCTTGTTATTGTAGCTCCACGGGCTCCTCTTTTACCCATGTTCTGAGGTGCGTCTGAGAGCAACTCGTTTTGGTGTGGTTTCTTTAAATGCTGTTGAGACCCTTCACACCCCGCCCCCATAGAGGTCAACTTTAACTCATTCGGCCATTGTTCTAATTGGATAACAATTATCTAGTGCCTCAGAAACAAGACAAAAATGGCAAAGACAATGTAAAACTGTTTATGTAGCAATATTATTCCAAGATATGCAGTACGGTTATGTCCTTTCACTAATAGCTCTACATGGAATTTGTCTGTAATCATTTTTAAGTATTTCCTCTAGTTTTATCCTCCCAGTTCACATTAATATTCCCCATGAGTAATAGTTCCTTACTGTAATTAAATTAGTTTGGAACTAACTAAATATTTAGTCAACAATTCTGATAGCGTCAACGCCTCCGAACTACAATTTTCTTTGTGAGAGCAGACAGCAAAGAAAAAGTGGAGGGGTGGCCACTTTGTTTAAAGATTTACTAAAGTGTAAAAAAGTATTTCTGGGCAAATTTGACTCTTTCGAATATTTCGCTCTCCAGGTAAAGAGCCCGGTCCGAACCATGTCCTTGAATATTTACAGGCCTCCTAAGTCCAAAACAAACTTTATCAGTGATTTTAATGAGCTTTTATCTGTGATATCTGTTGACTATGGCTGTTTAATTATTGTGGGAGACTTCAACATTCACATGGACAATCCTGAAGACAAAAGTGCAATAGATCTATGTGACACTCTTAGAAATTTTGGTTTGACTCAACATGTTAAAGAGCAAACGCACAAACAGGGACATATTTTGGACTTGATCATCACTAAGGGTCTAAACATTTCTAATGTGTCTGTAACTGATGTTGCTCTATCTGACCACTTTTCAGTTATTTTT
The DNA here is from genome assembly GCA_036250325.1 of Characodon lateralis. NCBI lineage: Eukaryota > Metazoa > Chordata > Actinopteri > Cyprinodontiformes > Goodeidae > Characodon > Characodon lateralis. Next base: position 8,506 of record JAHUTJ010009563.1, read on the forward strand.
GAAAGCATCATCTGCAATGACTCAGTTTGCCAAAGAGACATTATAAGAAAACGCATCTTTAAGGACGGTGCTGCTGAAACCTTTAACCAGATTTACTCTTCTACCTCCACTTTGCCCTGTAACACTGTAGATGAGCTGGTAGATAACTTTCATTCTAAAATCTCAGACATCATTGATTCAATTTCTCCAATTAAAGTGAAAGTAGTTTCTGGGAAGAAAATGTCTCCGTGGAGAAGTGCTCCACCAGTCAGAAGTGAAAAAAAGGAGTGTTGAAAAGCTGAACGCAGGTGGCGTTTATTATCCATAAAGAGAGACTAAATAAATATAAGCTACAACTGAAAAATGCAAGGGAATCTTTATTTTCTGAGATCATCAGCAAAAACATTAACAATGCTCGTGCATTATTTGCCACGGTTGACAGCTTAACAAACCCTCCTGTAACTGTAGCATCTGAACTCCACTCTACCAGGGCCTGCAATGAATTTGCTAAATTCTTTACTGAAAAAACCCAAAAGATCAGAGGGGCAGTCAGCACATCCACATCAACTCCAGTACCAAAGTTGTCTCCAACTAGAACTGATTTTGACAATATTTCCCAATTTCACAAAATAAACTACAAAAACTTAGAAGAAATCGTACAGCAACTAAGCTCTTCTTCCTGCTGTCTCGATCTTTTACCCACAGCTTTCCTTAAGAAAGCTTTGCCTGTAATAACATCTGATTTAACACAAATAATAAACACATCCTTTTGGCAGGTGTATTCCCCCAGGCCCTAAAAACAGCAATTATCAAACCTCTATTGAAAAAGAGCAACTTGGACAAGCTGCTACTACAGAACTACAGGCTTATATCAAACCTCCCCTTCATCAGCAAGATTATGGAAAAAGCTGTGTTTCAACAGTTAAACAACTTCATAACAATGACCAACCGCTTTGATGTCTTCTAGTCAGGCTTCCTGCTCACCACAGTACAGAGAGTGCTCTTGTCAAGGTGTTCAATGACATCCGTATAAATGCAGACTGTGGAAGAACCACAGTGCTGGTATTATTGGACCTTAGTGCAGCATTCGACACTGTTGATCACTCCATTTTATTAGAGCGCCTGGAAAACTGGGTTGGCCTTTCCGATACAGCACTCAATTGGTTTAAATCCTACTTGAAGGACAGGGACCTTTTCGTGTCAGTAGATAAATTTACATCAGAGACCAGAAAAATCACAAGTGGCGTTCCCCAAGGATCCATCTTAGGGCCCCTTCTATTCAATATCTACATGCTAACCCTAATTCAGATTTGAATAAACAACAACGTAAGTTATAACTATGGAGACGACACACAGCTATATGTTACAATGTCACCAGATGACTTTGAACCCATTCAAGAGTTGGGTAAATGCTTAGAAGAAATCTGGCGTTCTCCAAGGATCCATTTTAGGGCCCCTTCTATTCAATATCTACATGCTAATCCTAATTCAGATTTGAATAAACAACAACGTAAGTTATAACTATGCAGACGACACACAGCTATATGTTACAATGTCACCAGATGACTTTGAACCCATTCAAGAGCTGGATAAATGCTTAGAAGAAATCAATGCCTGGATGTGCCAAAATTTTCTTTAGCTGAATCAAAACAAAACTGAAGTAATAATCTTTGGACCAAAGGAAGAGCGGTTACAAGTTTGCACACAGCTTCAGTTAATACAGCTAGAAACAACCAGTCAGGCTCAAAACCTGGGTGTAGTGATGGACTCAGACCTGGACCTTCAGAGGCACATAAAGATAGTAACAAGGTCAGCCTTCTATCACCTAAAGAACATCTCCAGGATTAAAGGACTAACGTCTCAGCAGGACCTTGAAAAACTAATTCATCTTTAGTAGAATTGATTACTGCAACGGTGTCTTCACAGGTTTGCCTAAAACGTCGATCAGACCGCTGCAGTTGATCCAGAATGCTGCTGCCCGCATCCTCACTATAACTAAGAAAGTGGAGCACATCACCCTGGTTCTAAAGTCCCTACACTGGCTCCTTGTAGCTCAGAGAACAGACTTTAAAATAATTCTGTTAGTCTATAAATCACTGAATGGCTTAGCACCAAAATACATTAGTGTATCAACCACCCAGACCTCTCAGGTCTTCTGGCTCAAATCTACTCTGCATACCCAGAACCAGAACCAAACATGGAGAAGCAGCTTTTAGTTCTTATGCTCCACTAATCTGGAATAAACTCCCAGAAAACTGTAAAAGTGCCAAATCCCTAAATTGCTTTAAATCAAGATTAAAAACGTATTTGTTTAGAGTGGCCTTTGAATGTGTTATCTATACATTATTAGTTAAGTTTTCGGTCCAGTTTTCCTTTCATTTTCTTATCCATCATTCTATTCTCTTTTTTTATTACCTCTGTTGTTTGATTTTCTGTATCATTGTAATGTTTTTCCTTATGTACAACGCCTTGAGCGCCTTGTTGCTGAAAAGCGCTTTATAAATAAACTTGACTTGACTTAACTTGACTTAAGTATATGAATAGCAAATCTTTCTTATAGTGCTGAGGTTCCTGAGTATTTGCTTTTATCAAGTACCCCATCTAAAACATGGCTGAAATCCCTAGCCAAAATAATTGGTCCTTGTGCATTTTCCAATGTTTTACTAATTTCCTGAAAAAAAGAAGGATATTCTTTGTTGAGGGCATAGATGTTTTTCAGAGTCATTTGATGATGGCTCATATGATTCTGCCATTAGTGTCACTAAATTCCATCAATATTCTCTTAAGTTCAACTTTTTGTGCACATAATAACTACTATTGGCTTACGGTGCAATTAGCTATGATATTCTTTTCCAAACTAATCCTCATTTGATACATGTGGCAAATTTACAGAAAACCATTTTTTGACTTGAATTACAGAGGTTAACTGAATATTGTACATCATGGTAGACAATGAGTCTATTTATTAAGAAGACAAACACATTAATCTTTAAATTGTTTTTAAAACTTTTGTAAAGCAAAAAAACAAAACAAATCAAACATCAGCAGAGAACAGCAGTGTTAAAAAGTGGACCCATTCTCCTCACTGTCGAACACATAGAGTCAATATAGAAATGAAGATACAGAGGCCAAAAGAATGAGCAGTCTTCCTCACTTCTGTTTGTTTAAAAAATGTTTATTTCTCATTATAGTCAATGTACAAAGTCACTAAAGCACAATGTTCAAGCAGATTTCAAAGCTTCTAAATTATCTCATTAAAACAATATAGAAAAACAATCTGTTAAAATCATCAAATAGGCAAATAAGAATTTACCTTCACATACTATGCTTGCTTTCTAGGCTAAATCTCCAGGCAAAGAAAATTTGTGTATGAAACAAAATATTTTACTTTGCTTAATTTTAGGCAATGATCTGCTAAAATGAATAATATACAAATAAATCATTACGTATGTATATTAGCCATTATGGAGGTCACTCCGTTGTTAGAAACCTCATTTAAGACGTATATGTAGAGTTTTAACAAAAGGCTTTAAATGAATAAAATTAGTGGCTTAATGCTGGCTTGTTTTTATAGTTTCCATTATTTAGTGGGTTGATAAAATCTGGTTTCACACCAATGCTGAAGTACATAAAAACATAAAAAGTGATCAGAAATATCCTTAAAATGTTCTTGTACAAGTAGTCATCTTTAGGGGCACACACATCTTGACAAAGTCAAAAATAATAGAAAATGTGATTCTGTATTTACCAGATAATGTAGCTATGTGAACAATGGGAGTTAGATGAGTTGAACTTCCTACGGTCAACCTTTGGTGTGTTGTGTTTGTTCTGTTCTGTTACAGCTGTGTGGAATCAAATGGTCAGTCAGTCATTTTCTACCGCTTATTTCATAGTGGGTCACGGTGGAGCTGGTGCCTATCTCCAGCAATCTATGGGCGAGAGGCAGGGTACACCCTGGACAGGTCGCCAGTCCATCACAGGGCAACACACAAACAACCATGCACACTCATTCATACACCTAAGGGCAATTTAGATTGACCAATTAACCTAACAGGCATGTCTTTGGACTGTGGGAGGAAGCCAGAGTACCCGGTGAGAACCCACGCATGCACAGGAAGAACATGCAAACTCCATGCAGAAAGACCCCCGGCCAGGAATCGAACCCAGGACCTTCTTGCTGCAAGACAACAGTGCTATCAACTGCACCACCGTGCAGCCCGGAATCAAATGGTATTATGTCATTTTTTTAGACTTGCTGGGTTTGGACCATTATGACATCCCTTTACTAAATTTATCTTCCATGTATCTATCATTTTTTTAAATGCAATCAGTAACCTCAATCCTAAAATTGATCATGTAAAAAGATTTTAGAGTTGTTGACTAATCATCAAATCATCTAAGTCCAAGTCCCACTGACTTTGTTCACATGTACACCAGTATGCTAGTTCTGAAAACTTTCCCACTCCAATTTAATCTCAGATATGTTGTCTTTCTGGAACTAAGATAAACACTTAGTTCATTTCCTAAAATTGCCAAACATTTTTGGGCTTGGTTACTAACAGTATGCTGATTGAGAAGGCATTTGGTGCAGAGGATATGGGCTTTTCTCACTGTGTGCTTCTGCAGTCTCATTTGGTTGAAGCCACATCTCACCATGATCTTATTTAAAATAATAAGATCATGGTTGCAAAGTATGTATCTAGTGACGTGAGTATGGGAATGTCTGGTCAAAACTAGGACAAAAGATGGATGAATGGATAATATTCTTTGTCCATTTTTCTAACTTTGACCTGTCAGATCATCTGACCTTAAGAATTTCATAAAAGATTAAATATTTTTACAGTTTGCTAAGTTTATGTCTCACTGGTAGAAACTATTGCCAGTAACAGACATAAACTCACCTCTAATGAAAACAGTTCAGAGCAACATCCCCTGCCCTATGCCTGTCAGACATGTCAGCCATAACATGTAACTGTAGTGATTGGGTCCTTTTCTTGCTAAACTATTTTTCTTTCACTTTCTTCTTTTGACCATGAAAGCTTTTTTTAGTATACTATGTTGAAGAGGTGTCTCACTTCCCATAATGCATCAGTAGGAGGTATTATTTCTTGAACTCTGTGAAAGATGCAGAGATTTGCTTTTCACAAATGTTTTATGTATCTTTAAAGTATTTAAAACTCAAAATAATAATGTCCCATTTTGAATGTAACTGAATGTACAACAGCTGTCATAAATACTAGTGAGCATAACAAACAGAAAAAACACAATTTTGGCTGTATCTCAACTCAGTCAGATCACAAGATGAAGCTGGGAAACAGGTAATATCTGACACATGGGTTTAAAATGTCCAATCAAACTTAAGGCAGCCATTTTGATATTTATCTGCAGCTGAGATGATATTTTATTCGTGTGCTGTACTTTCTTCATTTGCATCTTACTGTAGTTTGGACAAATTGTGAACCAAGTAAAGCATAATTTTCCATGTTAAAAAAGAAAATTATTTGAAAACTCCTGACCCAGATATCAGTGTGCAAAGGACCCCTCCTTCTGTCCAAGTTAAGCTCCTGTTTATCATGTTTACTCCATCCTGTCAGCATCATCACCATTAATCTGCACAACACAATCTTTGTTCAAAGGCTCCTTTGAGTGGGTGGTGTCAAAATGGTCTTTGCTCACCAAGTACCTGCCCCGAGCATCCAGCCCTGAGGCAGGTAGAAATCGGCGGTCAAACTGAATTTCTTGGCGTAAGTAGGAGGTTCTCTTCTGGCAGGAGTCACCCGTTCCCTCTTGCAAAGCTGTTAGGAAAAAGACTAGCTCAAAGTGGTTAGATGTGCCTTCACACAGAGCAGGGTAGAGAGGGCTCTGGCGGTCCAGTTTGTGATAAAAGGTAAGTGGGAAAATAAAGAAAGGGCATGGTCTTTGCCCAAGATGATCCAAGTGGAAGTCCAGTGAGGTCTGGTACAGAGCTTGACCATCCTGTTCCTCGTAGAGCACAGCACTCACCTTTACGTCCACCAGAGGTCGGTGTACAAGATTAGCAACCCGTATCATTAGGCACATCTGCCCCTGGTGTTGGCCCACTATTGCCTGTGGACTGAACTGGATGGCACCTGCTCGCTTTTGAGGACGTGCAATCTTGGCTACAAATGCACCTGAAAGTTCAGACAACAATATTTCAGGTTAGTGTCATAATGATCTGACATTGCTAAAATAAAATCTTTCACATCAGCATAAAAACCCAGTGGACATTCAAGGTTTACTTCTTTCATTGTGGTTGGCCGAAACCACAATGTCCTGGAATATCTGCAAATGCTTTTTCTTTTAGTGCATAAAAACCTGTGACAGCACAGGCAGTAAATATCAGCATTTCAACTGATACAGCCTATTTGTGTCCCTGGTCCCTATTCAGAATGTCCTGTGGAGCTAATAGTCAGTCCCAATTAAAGTTATTCATAGTCTTCTGATCCACAATTGGCCCAGCACAGGTACTCATTGATTAATCTTTAGATACTGGATTTAAATATGACCTAAAAAAGGCATGGGAGAAAAATAGGTAAATGAAAGTCAGACTGGTGCTGTATATGTTAACTGGAGACACAGTTCCTGTCTGGAGTGGCAGTCATCATCAGGATGAATTGCCCTTAGTAAGTTACAGAAAAATCAGCAACGTTTTATTTACCATTAACAAGATAATGACATTTTTCTGATTGGATATTAGAAAACCTTTCTCATCAGAAATCAATCTTATTGGGTTAGGGTCAGGGAAATTCAAGAAACCTAATGTCAGCCTGCTTTCTCAAATCCAAAACCAGTGTGTCCATGTTTCAATCATCTAACTATTGATATAAGGTGGAGCTGGATAATTTAGAGTTAGTCCTCCTGCTGTATTCCATTCATCTTGTTCAGTGCAGCAGTGTGGCAGTGAAACAGACCCTAAACATAATGCTAGCAACTTCATACTTGGCAGTTGGTACAGTGTTCTTTGCGTTGAAAACCTCCTCTTTACTTGTCGAAATGTACTTCTTGTTGTTGTGGCCAAGCATCTCTGTCTTTGTCTTCTTGTCTGACCACAAATGTAATCTCCAGAAAGCATTTAGGCAAGAGCATACTATAGTCAGCCATTCTGATTTTTAAACTTGCTTCAATCTAGACAGTTACTCTTACGCTGCTGCATCCTTCAGATTGTGATTGTCTTGAGCACTGGTTGTTTGTTAAACATCCTTATAAACTTCCTTCCATCAGGGAGTAACAATTTGGGTCCGATGGTTGAAATTTGGACACATTTAGGTGTTCCAACAGGACAATGATCTCAAACACACAACAGAACTAGTTTTGGAAGGCTTACCTTAAGTTTTTTAAATTGCCTTTCTAAAGCCTATACAGAATCCCTCCGAAACTTGGTGGGCAATGCTTAAAATCTTTGCCAGTGTCAGGAAATGAAATCTACCAAAAAAGTAATCAAATCCAACCAGAATGATGCCCGAGTGTTGCTGATGGCTACAAAAAGCCTGTGGTCAAGGTGCCACTTGCAAAGGGCATATAATCAACCATAAGAGTGGGTGGGTGTACATATTTAAGCATAAGCATGTATATTGTGGACCCCTTGTGGATGAGAAAATCTACAAAAGAAAATCTAACTTGTTTTAAAAGAACCACTGAACCTGTATGTTCAAAAGGAATGGCTTAAAGGTATCATCATAGCCTCAAATTAATATAACAATCATGTACATAGAAACTAAACTTTTTTACTGAGGCTTTATGGGTTGAACTGGTAATTGGGTATATCGGGCATGTGCCTGGTGGGCCAGTGTTCCGACCTGATCTGTCCTACCCGACAACCCATTCTACCTTGTGGCACTGTGCATGCGCAGCCTGATCGATGTAATGTCACTAGAAGCTTACCTGAAAGAAAACATATCAAGGCATCCTACGTTTGGAAGCTCCATTTTGTTCAGGTTTACGGTAAGTCATATTTAATTTCTTTTATCACTTTTTTCCTACAGTTGTTATATTTTATTTTTCTGTTTGTGAGGTTTGCCTGACAGTTGGTTTATTACTCATATTAGTCTATAGTTTTAGCTTGATGTCTGCAATGTCATTATCATACTGTATATTGTGAACAAGAAATGACTCCCATTGTTACAGTGTGCATGATTGTAAACATCAGAATTGGTTGATCCAAGCAAGACACAGATAATAAAATTAAATGTACAGCTTTATCAAATGTGTCTAAAATGATGTATGTAACCCATAGTTAAACTCTTAAACCTTAATTTGTTAGATTTTTTTTCTCATAAAATGGTCACCATTTTAAACTTAATTATTACAGGTTGTTAATTGACCTAAAAATAATCCAAGTCAATACTGGATATTCTGTATGGTCAATTCATCATTTCAGGTGTATGTGATCTGTGTAGTTATTGAGCACATTATGACTGTGACACGTGATACAGACTGTCACACCATGTTATGCAAAAACATTTTTGCAAGTGTAATTTGTATTTGTAGATGTCTGTGTTACGTTCATTTAAACTAAAAAAAAAACGTTTCTTTGGTCTGATACTATTTTATTTGTATGTATTTTATAAAGGTAAAATATTTTGGTCATGGATTTTAGTGTCATGATTGTTGAGGTTGTAGCAGGACCAAAACGCAGACAAGAGCTTGGAAGCCACACGAATATAAGGGTTTAGTGACGAAAACTAAGTAAACTTACAGTGGCACGAGGAGCCATGGAGAACAGGGCAGAGGCGCAGACCCTGAGGCAGAATAATGGAAGAATCCAGCTGTGAGAGAAGAAAACTGGAGAGCTTAAATACTGGAGAAGATTGAAGAGAAAGGCAGGGTTAGTAGGTGAAAGTAATCAGGTGGAAATAAGAAACAGCTGAAACCAACGAAGGGAGAGGGAGCTGAGTGAGGAGAGATGAACAGCAGCAGACAGAGAGCAACATGGAGGAATTCTAACAGAGAATAATAATACATGATGAACTAAGAACCTAATAAACAACAAATGAACTAAAATGACAACACTAAGAGAATATAAAAAAACAGGGAAGAAACAGATACATGACAGAAAACACCTAACACAAGAAGATCATAACATTCAGTGCATCAGTGTGTACTACTAATGTATTTTATAATGGTAGGGTATTACGATAAGAGGTTTTAAAACATCACGTGTGACATTTGCTATTGATAAAATGTTATTAGTTGTTCCTCATTCCTCTGAAGTGTTTTAAAAACTACACAGAACTGTGAAGCTGCCACCTCAATCCCCTAAGAGTCTTATTAAAGTTATTTTTAACACTTACTCCAACTGTTATGTTTTTTGGCATTTAGACTTGATGGCAGGGTAGCACTGACCAAAAGACAAAGCTTTCTAGATGCACTACATTAGTGGTATTTGATCATTTGATAAGATAGCACAGATCGTCAGAATGCTGACTCAATTTTGGGCCGATACATTTTTTTTGTGTTAACCGATCAGCCCATACACATCTCACTTCTCATGATCATTTTCCGACATTGGGCTGGCCCAATCACATCTCTTAATCCACTCTCCTCACCATCCTGTCTCCTAGTTCCTCTTGGTTTTGTCACATCAGTGTAGGTGAGCACTTGGTTTATATTCACAATTTTGTTCATTGAGAGACAATCAAAGGTTAATATTTCAGTCATCACAGCAAAGGGTGGGTACTTTGACAAATCCAAAATAAGAAAACATATTTAAAGTTCTTTTATAATTCTTCGATTGCTACATAATTCCATATGTGTTCATTCATAGCTGTGATGCCTTCAGTGAGAATCTATATACAATGCAAATATGGTAAAATGAGAAAAGTGTGTCTAATGAGAAAGTGTGTCTAAAAGTGTGTGTGTGTGTGTATATATATATATATATATATATATATATATATATATATATATATAATGAAGTACTTTGCAAACGTTTTAGGCAGGTGTGTTGCCTAAAGCTGCTGTAAATGATGTTTATTTTTATCAATTTACAAAATGCTAAGTGAGCGAACCCAAACATACAGCCAAAGTAATTAAGAACTATCTTCAGCGTACGGAAGAACAAGAATTACTAAGTGATGGTATGGCCCCACAGAGCCCTGATCTCAACATCATGGAGTGTGTCTGGAATTACATGGAGACAGAAGGGTGTGAGAAAGCCTACATCCCAGAAGATCTGTGGTTAGTTCTCCAAGATGTTTGAAACAACCTACCAGCCAAGTTCCTTCAAAACCTGTGTGCAAGTGTACCTAGAAGCATTGATGCTGTTTTGAAGGCAAAGAGTGGTCACACCAAACATTGATTAGATATCTCTTTTGTTCATTCACTGCATTTTGTTGATTGATGAAAATAAAGGATTAACACTTGCATTTTTGGAAGCATTCTTTGTTTACAAAATTTTTTCACACCTGTCTAAAACTTTTGCACAGTACTGTATATATATATTTATATCAGTGGCGCTCTAAGACTGCAAGGGAAGGTCAGCTTCCCCTAAAATGTCAAAAAAATAAGTGATCAAATATATACTGTTGTGTGTACATGTCATTGACTAAATATGCGCTACAACGCGCTCAACCTTTGTTCAGAATCATGTTCTTATTACTGGTAACGACGTGGCTTTCCTCTCACTCGTTCCCGCAGCTTCACAGTGCTTTAAACAGTGAGTTCAATAGCGAAGCAAAAATGCTGGGCTTTGTCCATTGGACACTCAGCGTTTCTGGGGGTCTATGGGGCAGTGGGCTGGCCTCAGCTTCTGCATGATGATTGGATAATCTGTCTGAGCCTGAATCCCTTTTTGATTGACAGCGAAATGAGCGAATCAGCGATCTTGAAATTGAGCTTCCCCCCTTTGAAAGACTAGAATCCGCCAATGATTTATATATATATATATATATATATATATATATATATGTAGCTATACATGTATAGATATAACTATATACAAGGATTGGACAAAGAAACTGAAGCACCTGGTTTTAAACCACAATAATTTATTAGTATGGTGTAGGGCTTCCTTTTGCAGCCAATACAGTGTCAATTCGTCTTGGGAATGACATATACAAGTCTTGCACAGTGGTTAGAGGGATTTTAAGCCATTCCTCTTGCAGGATAGTGGCCAGGTCACTACGTGATACTGGCAGAGGAAAACGTTTCCTGACTTGCTCCTCCAAAACACCCCAAAGTGGCTCAATAATATTTAGATCTGGTGACTGTGCAGGCCATGGGAGATGTTCAACTTCACTTTCATGTTCATCAAACCAATCTTT
>JAHUTJ010009564.1:0-19758 GCA_036250325.1 Characodon lateralis
TCACACTCTGCTCTTACTGGTGCAATGTGCAATCAATGAAGACTGGCTACCAGGCTGGTCCACTTTAGCCATGAAACCTCCCACACTAAAATGACAGGTGTTTCAGTTTCATTGTCCAACCCCTGTATTTCTGTTGATTATTCCCATTTCTAGTCATTGGGAAAGGGCGCCCCCCTGTGAGGTTGTGGTGTACACATTTAACACTTAAACATATTGCTGTCCTCCAGAGGTGGATAATCACACTGAGGTTAGAATCTGATTTGCATCGTATGATTATTGGTTAGATTAAAGGGCTATTTTTAGTTTTTTGAAGGAGTCTGGGCAGCAATGTGGAACATCTCTGGTTGAAAACCATGTTTAGACTCTTCAGGTCTCAACTCAATAACTGCACTGAAAAGAAAATCTACAAAATACAATTGGAGATTAAGAAACCTTTATTCTGTTTGTACAAACAAACAACATTTCAATATGTGATGCATCACAAACACCCTTTCCAATGTTTTCTTGACAATAGAACCATCTTAGACTGAGAAAAGTGTGAAATAAGTCGAATATTTAGGTCACGCCAGGACTGAATTATCTGCTGTGATTATGAATGCTTTAAAAGGCAGTTTGAAAACAGCACAAAATCAGTCAATCCATCCATTAAGATAATTTATTATAGGATATATTTTTAGTTGCGGATGTTTCTAATAAGTTACAAAACACCAAGGGTTTTTTGCAGATGGCTTTACTGCAGAAGGAGGGCCTGGCTCTGGGGGACATGAATGTAATAACCACCAGTGATTTGAATTTCAATCTATTCGTTTTCAATGCTTCCCTCACAGGAGATCCAAGACGTGCAAGTGAGTGTCCAAACACAGCAGCTGAAAATGGAGGTGGACAGCACCTCCAGGCCGGACCTTACCGCTGCTCTGAGGGACATCAGGGCGCAATATGAAACCATTGCTATGAAGAACATGCAAGAATCTGAGGACTGGTATAAATCCAAGGTGGGGAACGAAGGACACACATGTATACAGCACATTTGTACAATTTGTTGAGGTTGAGGGCTTTATTTCTTTCCGCTGGCAGTTTGCAGACTTGACTGAGTCTGCAAAGCGCAACACTGATGCTCTGAGGCAGGCCAAGCAGGAGGCCAATGAGTCCAGGAGGCAGATTCAGGCTCTAAACTGTGAAACTGATGCCTTGAAGAACACAGTAAGAGCAAACACCACTTGTGGTTCCTCTGTATAAATGCATTATACATTTGAAAGAACTCTTGAGCCACTGTTTACTTCTCTGTCTCCAGAATGAAGCTTTGCTGAGGCAGATGCGTGAAATGGAGGACCAGTTTGGCAATGAGATCGGCAACTACCAGGACAATGTTGGCAGACTGGAGGATGAGATACGCCACCTGAAGGAGGAGATGGCCCGTCACCTCCGGGAGTACCAGGACCTCCTTAATGTCAAAATGGCCCTGGACATTGAGATCGCCACTTACCGTAAACTGCTGGAAGGAGAGGAGAGCAGGTGAATGGGGACTCTGAAACCCGTTTATACCATAATTATTTGCTATTTGGGTATAATGTTAGATATTTGTACTACATGACAGAAACATTTTTACCTGACAGGATCTCTGTTCCTATCCTCAATATTGGTATGAGCAATCACTTTGGTGATCGAGGTAAGATGTACTTTCATTCTCTAAACTCATTTAAATTAATAATGAAAATTGAATGTCCACTTTGAAACAAAAACTGTTTATTGAGGGTCCAACTGTTTACACTGCAGACAATGTTCGGATTTACCCGATCCTCTTTGCAATAGTTTCAGATTTCTTCAAGACCAATCTCTTGCTTAGATGCAATTTATTTTGTGATCAAAAAAATTATTTTATTTCTTTAGTTTTTAAGCTGGACTCGCAAAACAATGACGACACTCTTAAGCTTCTAATATTAACATTAGGGTTTGAATCCTATTTAGTTTTCCTAACTCTGAATTCACCGTGTCACAGATTTAAGTGTATTGTTTTTAAAGCAGCTGTTCATCTTCAGCATGATCATCTATGAAGGAAGGTATGCTGCCAGTGTCAGCCTTTAAAGTCATCTCAAAGTCACAGTACATTAAGGATAACATCAGAGAAACAAACTGTATTGGACAAACTTAGAGTTTTTTCTTCCCTAATCCATTTATTTAATCCCTACTTTGTAACTCTGCACAGCTTGTCAGTATTTTAACAGGTCTGTGTGTGACTGATGGTTTGTTCTTTAACCTGTCACCTTATGTCTAAAAAGCAACACTGAACAGAACAACTTCTGCCTTGGCAATAAAGTTTTAACTGAAGTAAAATGGTAAATGGACTGAATGGACGCTTTTTTAGTTATACAGACCACTCAAAGTGCTTCACACTAGAACCATATTCAACCAAATGCACTCACAAACGCGCGCACAGTCAGACACCAATCAGTAGCCAACTTCGGGTCAAGTGCCTTGCCCAGGGGCACATTGGCATGTGACAGGAGGAAGCTGGAATCAAATCCACAACTTTCGGATTGCAAGACGATTACTTTTCCCACGATAACAATATAAATTGGTATACCTCTGTTATACTATTGCTTATCTGCCTCACATTTTGATGATGGACCAAAGCGCAGGTTTAAGTAAATGATGATCCAGCACTGCCTTTATGCACATCTGATATTCTAGGATACATGTGAAATATTATTGTTTTTGCAAGCAGGAAGGTGAAAAAAGCAACTTACTCAGTTTTTGGATTAAAAAACATACATTAGAGCATAGGAATTATTATGGCAGCAGGTTTATTTTGCATTTGAGTCTGACTGTCTTTACAGACTATGAAAGAACTCCAGACACTCAAGGCAAAAAGACTGTGGTGATAAAGACTGTGGAGACCAGAGATGGAGAGGTACAATGAATTATGACATAATCTGAAATTTCTATTCTGAAAATCAACATTTCTTAGTGTTTGCTTTCCCCATCAGGTGGTGAAGGAGTCCAGGAGGGAGAAGGAGAGTGACTCGGGTAAAACTGACAAGGACGAGTAGATGGAAACTGTGATGATAAAGGCTGTGCCATTATAGGAAAAAAAGAGATAAAAGTAGAAAATAATAATTCTGGCAAATTTAGTTTTCATTTACAGGCTGTGTGTTATTGTCTAGCAATGTATCTCTCAGCATAGGTGCAATGTTGGATGAATACCTTTGGACAGAGTCACTTTGGTGCTATGAAAGCGATTGCTGTGTTGTCCAAATCCACTTTACTACTGTACCACCCAAGGCCTTGATTTACAGTGCAATCCTGTGGACAAATGGACAAAAACAGGTGGTTTAGATAGGGGATTTTAGTAGTTAGAGTTATTATGTATGTGTGACTTATAGTAACAAACATGCTCTGAAACTGCCCTTTGGCCAGCACACCTTTAAACACAGACTGAGATTATTTAAAATGGTTGGCTTTTTGTTTTACAAGCTTTGCTATCTTCTCATTGTTCAATAATGTGGATTAGTTAATGAACATACAAGAAATAAATAAAATGCTGATACAGAAAGTATGTCCAACTAGACTTCTGCAGAATGTGCTTTTCAATGATGTGTGAATCTGGAACAATTAATGAAAGAATATGAATGTGCAAATAAACTTAACTGGAACAAATGTTTGTTGTTTGACTCCATGAATACTTTTATGTTAATAAGTGCTTTTTCACTTGTGTTTATGATCTGTGTAAGCAAAACCTCCATTATCTACGCTTGATGCTTTCTTTAGAGAAGCTTTCAAAACTTTTACCACAGGATTTTTTTAAATTAACACGAATAGACAATTTTTTAAAATTATAAAAACATTTGTAAAATATGCAATACACAAGCACAAAAACTACATAAAAATGTATTGCCAGTGGGCCTTGAAAGGTTTTGACAACCTAATTTTTGTACCTTCTGACAGAAAGAATTGCTTTTAAGGAAACAAGGACTCTATCAAAAGCTAACTATTATACAAAAATTCTAACTGAATCCAAAGGAAATTATAAAACAATGTGGAAAAAAATAAATAACCAAACCTAATGCAAATACAAATAACTCATATGAATTAAAATTTGGAGAAAAAAATATATCAGAATCTGTTGAAGTTGCAAACACTTTCAATCAATATTTCATTAAATCTGTACAAGATCTTGCTTCTAAATTTTCAGATGATGAGCTTAGTAGTAATAATGTAAATGTAATATCAGCATCAGATGAGAATTCTTTCAAAATTGGAGAAGTGGATCAGGCAACGGTCTTGAAAGCTATTGCAGATTTGAATACCACTCTATCTAAAGACATGTATAGCATAGACGCAGCGTTCCTAAAAAAGTACGCTCACACTCTAATCCAGCCTTTGACCCACATTATAAATGTTTCTGTTAAAACTGAAACATTTCCAGATGCTTGGAAAAAAGCATTAGTTAAACCCATCTTTAAGTCCGGGAATACCACAGACGTCAGTAACTATCGACCAATAAGTCTAGTTCCAGTGATGTCAAAAATATTAGAAAAAATTGTTTCAGAAGAACTAACTCAATATTTAGAAACACACCAGTATATACACCCTAAACAGTATGGTTTTAGACAAAACCATTCTACTAAATTGGCTATCTGCGCATTATTGGCAAGCATTGTGCAGTCGCTTGACAAAGGAAACTTTGTGGGTGCAGTATTACTGGACTTAAAGAAGGCATTTGATACTATACACCACAGTCGTCTTATTTCAAAATTGTCATCTTTTAATATGTCACATCAGGCACTATCATGGTTTAAGTCAGATCTGCAGGGCCAAGAACAATGTGTAGTTATTGATCATGTAATATCTGCTCCATGTGAAATTAAAACCGGAATTCCTCAGGAACCATACTGGGGCCAATTCTCTTCAGCCTGTATGTGAATGACTTGCCTGAAGTGTGTCCTGAAGTTAGCCTTCAGATGTATGCTGATGACACTGTTGTTTATGTGCCTGGTAAAAACCCTTCAGCTGTCAGCAGCGCATTGACCAAAAGTCTAGAGAAAGTATCGTACTGGTTAAACAAATCCTATTTGACAGTAAACTTGAAGAAAACCAAATCTATGTATTTCTCTATACAAAGAACTCTGACAACAAACGATCTAAACATCAGAATAAATGGAGAACTATTTGAACAGGTAGAACAAGAAAAATATTTAGGAGTAATATTAGATCCTGAGGTAAATTTCAAAAGTCACATTAAAAGCATTGTAAGAACAATGAAGGCGAATATGAACAGTTTCAGAATGATCAGGAGCTGTCTGACATTAGAATGTGCTCATGTCTTTTTGAATACAATGATCCTGTCACATCTGTCGTACTGCACTGCTGTTTGGTCTCAGACCAGTCAAACTACCTTAAAGCCTATCGAAAGGCTTTATAATAGGACTTTAAATTTTTTCTTATAAAAAGCCCATTCGATTTCATCACTGTCACATCTTAAATAAATACAAATTCTTAAATTTTGTGAATTTTGTTAATCTTACCTATATAAAGTTGATTTTTAAATGTTTGATTAGACTTGCACCTGAGCCACTTTGTACATTTGTTAACAGACTGGACACCTCCAGGTCAACGAGAGCTGCTACAAGTGGAAACTGTAAAGTTCCATTTTGTAAAACATCTTTTGCAAAAAATTTCTTTTCTGTGAAAGGAACCAACCTGTGGAATGGTCTTCCTGTAAATATTAAGACTTTGACTAGCCTGTCCACTTTCAAAAAACAAGCAAAATCCTGGCTCACACAGCAGCAGCAGTGTGGTCATATGAAATGCATAACTGTATATTACAGTGAATTTGTTAGTACTAATGGGTTTCTGGATATTTCTGATTGCATTTATAGTAATTGTTTTTACTTTTTATTTATTTTAACTGTTAAAAGCCCTTCAAGGGACAGGTGCTGCGAATTAGCTATTGCTATAAGCACTATGATACAGGCATCAGATTATTTTGCATAATGATCTATGTTTATTGTATCTGTCCCTACCAAATAAAATGTTCTAAAAAAAAAAATAAAATAAACGTATCCAGGTGTTGGAATGGCCAAGTCAAAGTCCAGACCTAAATCCAATCAAGAATCTGTGGAAAGATTTGATGACTGCTGTTCACGAACGCTCCACATCCAACCTCACTGAGCTTGAGCTGTTTTACAAGGAAGGATGGGCAAGAATTTCAGTCTCTCGATGTGCAAAACTGATAGAGACAAACCCCAAGCGACTTGCAGCTGTAATTGCAGCAAAGGGTGGCGCTACAAAGTATTAACGCAAGNTTTTGCAAGGAAGAATGGGCAAGAATTTCAGTCTCTCGATGTGCAAAACTGATAGAGACAAACCCCAAGCGACTTGCAGCTGTAATTGCAGCAAAGGGTGGCGCTACAAAGTATTAACACAAGGGGGGCGAATAATATTGCACGCCCCGCTTTTCAGTTTTTTATTTGTTAAAAAAGTTTGACACATCCAAATAAATTTCATTCCACTTCATGATTGTGTCCCACTTGTTGTTGATTCTTCACAAAAAATTTGAATTTTATATCTTTATGTTTGAAGCCATAAATGTGGCAAGAGGTTGACCAGTTCAAAGGGGCCGAGTACTTTCGCAAGGCACTGTACCTTACAATCTGCAGCGGATTGTGCGCATGTAACTATGGAAAACTATAGCCAATGTAGTTGTGAACAAATGCAGGGGTGTCCTAATTTATATCGTTTTACTGAAAGGTATTTTGTTCTCTTTTCTTGTTTATTTTCTATTACCTGAATTATTAAAATTAATATTAAATATCCAATGAAATCAACAGTCTGTTGTAGGGTGTTGCGATATTTTTCCCATGACTTTTTCTGGGTCCGAAGTTTTGAAATAAAAATACAGAATAAATCAAATTTCTGAGACCACTTTGTGTTCTGTCAGTAAAATCACTACATCCAGATATCTACATTACTTTTTTGTCTCTCATTCATCCACATTGACCTCAATTTGTTCCTGATAGTTCATGATTATGATGAGACATAAGTCAGTTACCCGTCGAAATCGCTGCCAGCAATACATCAGTGCAGCTCTGATGGCATCTTTTGTTTTTTTAAGCTAGTTTTCGTCCTGATTTCGTAATGTAGACTGATGTTTCAGTGCTCTGAGTCAGCCCCGCAGTACACCAATATTTGCCTCAGGTCAGCAGAGTACTGATGAGCCTCTTTGTGTTATTTGACATTTGCTCAGAGTTAACTTTCCCCGAGTCGCACTCCTCGCACGGTGAGTCATCTCATTGTGTCTTGCGTTTTTTTTGTATCCACAGTGGATGGAGAGAGGCTGGTGATGAAGGGGGGAAAGTTGACCTGCCGTGAGATGCTGAGTGCGTTTCAGTCCCGCTGTAACGACAAGGACCCACAGACTAAAGCTGGAGCTAACAAATGAATTTGTTTGTATTTATATGTGTGTAATCTTGGAAATGTACAATAAAAGAGGATGTTTGTTTTTGCAGTTGGACTTCATCTTTGTTTTGTGAGTCACGGTTGTTTTACTCTGGTTGAGAATATTGTTTCAAGTCAGTACCTCGCTTTTTTCTCGAAGCAATGAATCAATCTTTTTAAAAAGATGTTGCTAGAATCAGTGGAGGAGCAGTTAGATCTAACATTTCTGATGTGTTTTAAGAAATAAGAGATAATGCAGGTGTTTCAGAGAACATATTGCAAATAAACCCTGAAATCCATGTCTATTTGTTCATCCAGCCACCCATCCATGTTTACATCTGTCCATGCATCATTTGTTTATTTGTCCATTCATCCACTCAGTCCCTGTTTTCTACCGGTTCTAAAATATCACCATTAAATTCACACTGACCTTTTTTTTTTTTTGCTTTAATTGTGGGGTAAAAGGACTGAAACTCTGGGAGATTATGGTGTTCTGTCATTACAAAATAGCCAGGAACCTGGTTAGGGTTAGATGCTGGTCATTGCCTTGTGGTCCTTTAGTGATTCCAGATTCTCTTCAATCATTTTGTTGTATTTATGATGTACCTTTAAATTCCTGCACTATATAATTCATTCAGTTCCTTTTGAGATGCATTTTATATATAGCGTGTGTTAAAACACAAAAATACCCGATTAGATAAAAAGGCAGATGCAAGATTGGACACCAGAATTATGAGTAAAAGAGTAGGCGGGATTATCAGAGGCGGGACGTAAATGACTGACGTGCGCCGTAGAGGGCTGCGATTGGCTCCACCTGCGAGCTGGCCCTTTAAAAGCAGTTACCTCCTAACCAGTTCAACATACTGGTCAGAGAAAGTCAGTGAGCAGCTTGTGGTACAGGATAATCACAGAGCACACTGCAACAATGGTCGACAAGTTTGTGGGAACATGGAAGATGATTTCCAGTGAGAACTTTGATGACTACATGAAGGCACTGGGTGAGAACTTTGGGATGGGAATTTAATAAAATTTCACAAATTATGCAAGTTTTTTTTTTTTTTGTGGAAATATGGAAATTGTTGAAATGCACAGTAAATTAATTTAAACCTCTTTTTTTTTTTTTTTTTTGTCCGCTTTCTTACCGCGCTGCAGGTGTGGGGTTCGCCACCCGACAGGTGGGGAACCGAACCAAACCCAACTTCGTTATGAGCGTGGACGACCAGGGGGCGATCTGCATGAAGTCTCAGAGCGCCTTCAAAACTACCGAGGTCAAGTTCAAGCTTAACGAGCCTTTCGAAGAGACAACTGCTGATGACCGGAAGACGAGGGTTAGTTCCCCCTAAATGAGCGCCCATTTGGACTTGGGACGGGTCACAACTTGCAGCATGGTGTGTTTGTAATGCTGGAGCTTAACAGTTTGTCCCTCCTCTTTTCTCTATCCCGCAGACTGTGGTTAGTCTGGACAACGACAAACTTATTCAGAAACAGAGCTGGGATGGAAAGGAAACTCTTATTGAGCGGGAGATCTCTGATGGAAAACTGGTGGCGGTAATTTTCCATTTTATTTTTTAAGCCAATGAAATTTTAACTTAATGACTCAACCTAGATCAAGATCCAAGCAATTATTTAAAACCTTCTAAACTGAATAGCAGGAAGGACCATTTGGGCCCTCCAGGGAGTTTTGTAGGGGTGGCCATAATTTCTCTATGGTGGAAATTATTATTGCCTTCAACTTTTTTTTTTTTTTTTTTTTTGTAAGTACTCTTAACTGATTTGACCTAGATGTAAAATGGGGGTTTATGCCTCCAAAAATCAAACTGTTAACTAAATTATCATTTTGCATGAATGGCATAAAATGGCATTGAAGGAAGTAACCATAGTCATGAGACATGCTGCAAATCATCAAACCTTGTTTCTCCTAAATAAAAATGGCTCTTTCTTGCTGGTGCTGCAGCACCTTCTGCTTAAGTTTCTACAGGCTTGCTCCCAATGACCCGTCTGCTTTCTCATTACAGAAATGCATAATGGGAGACGTAGTGGCTGTGAGGACGTATGTGAAGGAGTGATGTTGCTCCTGGATGACCAGCTCAGTTCAATGAGCATGCTTCCAATCTGAAAATGGCGTGTTCTGCTCTCTTTACCCTAACTGCTACCAAAGTCTGCTTTTGTACTTTGTTGCCCCAACTGGACAACTTGGGGTTTTGTTTGAAACTCTTGTGGTTTTGTGAATTAAAACAAAATTTGAGATTTTGTCAAATGGTGCCTCTGAGTCTGACTATTAATTTGGTCATTAAGTCTGTTTTTAAAATGCATCAGAATAAAGGTCTGGTCATATTCTAGATGCAAGGATGCTCTGGAATGTTTTATTAAAAATGGTGGCCCAAGAGATCAAAACTTGGATCTATTCCAACGAGGGACGTTTCCACATGCTAAACATTTTTGGCTATCTGTAATCTAAAAAATGTCCTTTAAAGGTCAAAGCAGTTTCTTTAGTCCGTCCTGCATGAACTCTTAAGGAATGTGATCCCTTTTTAGAAGTATTTAGTGCATTATAGAAGGGGAAATGTTTTCCACTTTTCTCTTTTGGGAAGGCTGAACGTTTCCCATTGCACACTTGTTGGCAGCTATATGGTACACAAGAGCATTATGGGTTTTCCACCCTTGGTGTTTTGTTTTGGGAAAGCTTTGTGAGTGGTGACGACCAGTTTCCCATGACAGGAAAGGCAGCCTACAGTACTGATTGAACTCAATGATCAAAACAGCTGAACTTGGAATTATGAGCCAATGTGCTTATGTTGGACAATAGTTGGCAGCTGTGGAGGACATGCAAGGTTTGACCTTCTGGGGACGAGGCCAAGTGAACAGTAACATTTGACTGCTAGCAAAAGTCAATGTGTTACAGTTTTAGTGAATTGCTGTTTCCAGGCCTCAAAGCATTTCACTTCAGTTTACTTTAAGATGCCTTTCTCAGTTCGCAATACAAAATTCATTTACAGGTCCTTTTGTTTTTAGTTTATTCTTGCTTCATCCCCAAATACCAGCAGTTGTCTCCTGCATTGGTAGGTTTCTCCTTAAAGGTTAAATTTGAACATGGAAAGAGTTTCTACATTTTCCATGTTATGATTACATTATTTCCAGATGCAATATTAGAAATTTCCATTAGATTTATGAATGCAACTTGATATATATATATATATATATATTTTTTTTTTTTTGAAGAGTAAAGGGGTGAATAGATGAACAGAGAGCTGATGGATGGACATTTAAGTAAAAGCATGGAAACTTTTTGATTTTGTGAAAATGCACAGTAGTTGTGTTTCTGGTGATTGGTTAGGTTTTATGTTTGAACATACAAATAAAACTACTGACCTTTACAGGAAATACTTTACCTTGCATATCCAAATGGGTCCAGTTATAATTGAGAAATTGAAAGAAATTCACAACACTACCTGTAGTACAATTTTATTATTCTACAACATTTACTTTTTAAAAAATTTTTTTTGTTCTGTTTTCTATCTGCAGCCATGCATGCTCAAATCAGTAAGAACCAATGTCTATTTTAACTTAATTAGGAAAAAGAAAAAACACTTGAAACAGTTTAGCATTTTTCATTCTATAACTCGACTCTTTTTGTGTCTTGAAGCAAGACAGATGTAGAAAAACCCCTAAACAAAGGTAATCCAGTTGAAATAGACTCCTCAACAACAGAATTAGTAAAATCTCACTTTTATTGAAAAAAATCGGTTTTTTCTCACCTAAATTTTGCAGCAGAAAATATGTATATTTGCAATGTATGTTGGTTAAGGACTTTTGAAATGGGAAATCTGTAGAGACCCTGTCAGAATATGTATTTTTTTGGCTGCTCTCAGCAATATAAATTTGTGATCAACATTGTTGACCCCAAGGCACTTTTCTAACTTCCTGTTGCAGCGAGCTGTGCAACAACAACAAGCTGTGGTGTTTTTAATTTTGGTTCTTCTGTAACGATACACAAACACTACAAAATTTTGCTTTAAGTATCAAAAAAAAACTGCAGAATCTGGAAAAAGGGAGACCCAAACATGGCAAAGCTCATTTCTATGTTGACTTTGTTAGACATAAGACTCAACTGGAAGAATGTGAAAGGAACATTGTATTTCAGAGCGGTAAAGCATAATGTCATCCAGCAACACACTGAATGTATCATACAGTGGTTTAATGTTATTTTGTTCCCTATTTTTCTCAACCTGATATAGTTTTTGTTTCTTTAATGGTGCAACAATCAGTACTACAGCTCTGTAAACCATCACACTGACCAGCTGCATTAAAACCATTATCCATGTATATTAATCATGTTCTGCATATCTTGCTCTACACATCAAAAAACGGATCTCCGAGTAGTTTCTTTCTCTCCCCAGTGGACCAGTTTGAGATGGTAACTCCTTTAACTCATATTACCTCAGGAGACACAAGAATGTATGAGTAGAGTATGCTGTGTGTGCATTATGAAAGCCAAAAGGCACATCTGCTGTGGATTGACTTACAGGTGCACTGCTTGAAAGTCAACAAGGCGTCCCCATGTCTTTGTTTGGACAACTGCAGGAAACAGGGCGGGTCTCCACCGCCAAGTTTTTTTTTCCCAGGCATCTTCCACCGCTGTTAACATGGCTTCTCCTGATCAGCTGCGGCATAACCGTCAGGGCAGGGTGGGGCAACATTTTAAAACATTCGATCAGAGTTTTCCTTGAGCCATAAAGCAGCAAACATGTGGAAGGAGGTGATTTGGTCAGATGAGACCAAAACTGAACTGTAAAGACTTTATTTGAAACACAATGTGTTGTGGAAAAATGACACTAAACACTGAACACAACATCACTACTGTAAAACGTGGTGGTGGATTGATGCTGTGGGGATGCTTTTCTTCGTCACAGTTTATACAAAGACAGATGGAGCTAAATACTGGGCAAATCTGGAAGAAACCTATGAGAGGCTGCAAGAAACTTGAGGTTCCCCTTTCCAGCAGATCAGCAACATTAAACATGCTGCCAGAGATGCAACAGGATAGTTTTGATCAAAGCATATTAATTTGTTAAAATGGCCCAGTCAAAGTCTAGATCTAAATCTGATTGAGAATACGTAACATGACTTGAAAACGGAGCTGTTTTGGCAGTTTTTCAAAAATATTGACTGAGGGTGTCTGAATACAAAGGCATGCTAGACTTTTTGATTTTTCTTTTTACAAAAAAGTTAAAAAACCATGTATCATTTTCCATCTTCTATGCAATTATCAACCACCGTATGTTGGTCTGCCACATAAAATCCCATTGAAATACATGGAAATATGTATGTGACAAAATGTGAAAACGTTCAAGGAATACCTCATGAGCAGCTTTGCAAAGCACTGTAAAAATACACCGGCAAGCACTTTTTTTGGACCTTCACTAACTCTAATCTTGGCTCTAGAAATATAACATGTTAGAGCTGTGGAACAAAGCCTGATTTAAAGACCTTAGGTAAACTTGCGTGTGTTCTCACGCCTGATAGAACATTACATCTGGCTGACTCCGGGTTTGCTTTGTGTCATGAGAGAAACAGCAGGTCTGGGACTTCAGAGGAATTAACTCACATCCTTTGCATAACATCTGGAAAGCTCCACTTGAGTTGCAGTGTTGACACCCTTCCTCTGCTTGTCCTCAACTTAAACTCAACCTTACACAAACACCTTTAAAGTGTAAGTGCTTCACAAAAAGTCTATAAATTGGTAATATACTATAGGAGCTTCTACTCGATGACCTACAACCCATGTAAGGCAACAAGTGGATTTCAAAAATGTACATTAAACTAGAATTATGATTGTATTTTTGCTTACAAGGTCGGGTCCGGAGAATGAGTTGCATGCATTATAAAATACTTACTAATTAATGCTAAGAAGTGTATTTCTGAGACGCATTTTATAAAAACTGAGATGTACGGTGCTGCCTTGGTTTGAAGAATACGAAGGGTTCCTGTTTATTTTCACATCAGAAGGAACATGTAAGATAATGCAGAAGATTACGCAGATAACAGTCCAAAAGCAACAGATCCCTTATTTTGGTTGTGTGGCTTTGATGTTTGATTAAAGAAATTAACTCTGAATAAACAACTTTTTCACAATTTTTGCTCGAATGTTTTTCTGGTCAAATGTGACTTGTAAATAATACAAACCTTTCTTAGCTAGAATCTGTCACTTCTCTTGGTTTTAGTTATGAAATCATTTCATCATCATCATTTCATAATTCCAGCCCAAATCCCACTTGCATTTTTTTTCATTGGAGTTGGCCTTGAGGTTAGCCTCCACCAGGTTTCTCGAGAATTTCTCTGTGTGCCTCGATGTTCACTAAAAACACATTAGTTTCATCTTGACTCCTCTCTGCGGGAACCAAATGGCTCCTGGGCTGATCTAAGATCTGTCTCCAGAGAAACTAAACAGCTGAAACTGAGTTATGTGCGAGGAGGCCCCAAAGAACTGTAGGGAAGCCTGGCTGCCATCCAGTTATGCTGAAGGCTGAATTCCAATTTCATCAACTAGTGTCCGAGTGTATTGCATACTGTGAACTCCGGCTGTACTTGGAATCGCCCTCTGCATCCACTTATTCAATATCTATGTCCTGTGTTTGTGAAATTGGTAAAAGTTGTGCAGGAGCTTGAGTAACACCTAACTAGATTCTATCTGCTTTAACGTTAAAGACTCTGCTCTATTAGTTTGCACCAAAACAAGCAATTGCTGCCATTAGTATCTGTCCTTGTCTATTTTTACAATCTTATCCAGTGGCGGTTCTTGTATGAATGGTCCCCTTGGTGATTCCCTCTCTCTACCACCTCCAAACCAATCAAAACTAATCTAAATTCTGGGATAGGACAAAATGCAGGGCTGTCCCATATAAGCAAGTAAAATACTGTCAGTATACTCAGCAGCAAGCAGAGGGCGCCATCTATCCCGAGGACGGCACATACATGAAAGCAATAGAAAACTTGTTCAAGGCACAATTGATGTTTTTTCTGGAGCGTAACTAGTTACATGTTATATATTTTAATTACAAACAAAAATAACTGTAGATATTTAGTTAATGTTTTTGCATTTAGTTGCACTTTGCTACCATCTAGACTGGTGCTTAGTGGGTAAATGTCAGATTTCCAAGTTTAAATGAATGCATCATGGAATGCTACAAAAGCTACATAGGGTGTTCAGTTCACCATTGTGAGTTTGTGACCCTGTGATGGATTGGTATGGGGTAAGAACGCTGTCAAAAACAATGTGTATGTAAAGAGGGAAATGCGTGCATATTAGTCAATAGTTGTGCATAAGTAAAACCCAAAAGACGTAAATTAAGAAATTACAAACACGAAGTTCAAGTTTACAGTTGTGGTTTATTCTTTATGAATACAACATGCTATAACCGTTTGTGAATACGATGTATTTTCTATGAGAATACGAATCTACAGCACTCGTACAACACGTGACACCAAGTCACGTGATCTCAGGCTAGTTAGTGGAGCACAGAGTTAGGCCTTGGATGACGGAAAAGGGTCATGGGAGATGATTCAGTCTAAAAGGAATATTAGGAACAGAGGGGAGATAGGGGGAAATCAAGAGTATTATAAATAAAGCAGTGTTCTTATTTTTATGAAATACAAAACTAAAACATAGAATATAGTGGGTGGAGTTATACAATGATGTACAGTAGGTGGCGGTATGCACCTCTGAGTTTGTTGCGTACCGCCAGCAGAAGAAGAAGAANTGGTAGTTTTATTTTTTAAATCATATAACAATCTAGTAGATAGACAATGTACAGCTTTACTTTGTAAGTTTATTACCGCTGACTGAATACACTTGTACACACAGTATGAAACGGGTGTTTTTCCTGCCATTTAGTTGGAAACTGCTACTTGGGTCTTCTTGAATTTTTAAATAAATAAGCTATCATCCACATCTTTTTTTCAACGACATACTGCTTTATAAATAAATGTACAATTTTTATCACAGTTAAGTAATAATTCATTTTCTGATTGTCATTGTTCAACTAAATTCTTGTTTATGTTTTGTTTGTGCAGTTTCAAACTCTTTCCAGGTCTTTGCTAGATTATTCTACTTTATTCAAACCATATCTTTAAAATTCAAAATGTTTTACTCACACTCACAGCTAAATGAATAACAAGTATATTAATATGTGCTTAATTAAGTATAATTTGTGTTCTGATATTTGCAGGAATCACTGCTGAGACATTTAATGGAACGTCTTCTATCCAGAATTAATGAAGTTTTAGACCGGCCACATTTGGATTTAGACTATTTTCATTACGTAATAAATCAGGAGGTGTTTGTTTTTACATCTGCATCAACTGTTCTTGATGTACCTGTGGATGTTATGGAATGTATTTTAAACCTTCAAGAAAAAATTCGTGCCACCCTTTCTCAGGCAGAACCTTGTGTTCTTGTCACAGAAGTGACCAGTGGACGAGGGCGACCCAAGTTAGCAGTTTCTGAAGACCTGCTGGCCCATCTGATTGGCATGGCCCTACCAGTGTCATGCATTGCAAACTTGCTGGGAGTCAGCATATCTACTGTTTTCAGACACATGCATGAACTTGGATTGTCCACAAGATCTTCATTCAGCTGCTTATCTGACAGTGAACTTGACAATGCTGTACGGTCAATAAAACATAGACTGCCAAATACAGGATATAGGATGGTTAAAGGCTGTTTACAAGCAGATGGACACAGAGTTCAGTGGGATCGGGTCAAAGAGTCTATGCACAGAGTCAATGCAGCTGGCGTTTTACAAAGATTGATGCAACTTGGGTGCATAGTCAGAAGGACATTCTGTACCTCATCCTTTGTCCTTGGTGCATTTGGACACAAATCATAAGCTCATTAGGTAACTTGTTTTCTTTGTAACATGAATATTGCTTTCAATTGAAAATCAATCAATAAAGTGATGCTAATCTTTTTTTGATAGGTACAACATAATCATCTTTGGGGCAATAGATGGGCTCACCAGAAAGGTACACTATTACTGTGATATTTCTTTCTTTCAATGGTATCTGTTCCTAATTGGGTGCAAACATGTTTGCCTTTGTTTGTACAGATTATGTACCTGGAGCCTGCAACAAACAACAGATTAAGCACCACTCTTACCTTCTTTCTAAGGGCAGTGGAAAACTATGGTTGGCCTTCCAGGTATTGTAATAATACATGTCCAGAATGTCTACATCTGCTTCTCTGGCATGTGTAGGTTTATTAATATATGTATGTGTTTGTAATGTCTTTCTCAATAGACAAGACATGTTTGTATATTTCTTGGTATACCATTACATGTCTTTTCAGAGTAAGAGGCGATGAAGGGGTTGAAAATGTGGCAATAGCTGAAACCATGTTCAGTGTAAAAGGAACAGGGAGAGGCAGTTTCATAGCTGGGAAAAGTTTACACAATCAAAGGTAATAATTTTATGTTTTATGATAAAATACCAATGCAGGCATAAAGTGACCAATTTGCAAGATCTATTACTTAAAATTAAATTTGTCATTCTTGTTTCTTGTCAGTGGCATAACATCATTGTCTCTTATTTAGATTTGAGCGTCTGTGGCGAGATGTCTGGACCTGTGTAACTCATCTTTACTATGAGGTTCTTCACAACCTGGAGGAAAGTGGCCTTCTGGATTTGTCCAACACTTTGCATCTGTTTTTTGCACACTATGTGTTCCTTCCTCGGCTTGCAGATGCACTTCACACTTTCACAGAAGGATGGGACAATCATCCTTTAAAGTCTGAAGGTGGACTCACCCCTAATGCATGTGTCCCAAGGTCCAGCTGTGGACCTTGGGACACATGCAGAAACCTATTTGTGAAACTGTAGATGCTCAGGTTTGTTTAATGAAACACTGAGAAATGGCTACAGAAATCCAAACATTATTGTTTGGCTGTTATAAGTAATTTCCATTTTTTCTCTGACAGAACCTGGAGCTATTTGGAACTGACTGCGAAACATTTGATGGTGTCAGTGAAGAACCCCTTGGAATTCAAGTCCCAGAAATTGACTGCCCTCTGTCACCGACTGCAGTGGAAGCTGTTCAGTCCATGATCAACCCACTTGCGCCATCTGAATCATATGGTCAGGATCTGTTTGTATCAATGGTTCAATATGTTGAAAGTCACTGGGAAACGAGCCACAGCAGTAAACACATGTAAAAAAGTGTACATTTGCTAAAGTCCCACATTAGCAAATTTGATTAATTCTGCATTAATGTTAGTCATAATGTCTGTGCACAACTGTTCATCTGTACCTAGTTTTTTCACTTATTTGCATAGAGACCATCACTTGTAGTTTATAGAAATGTAGACTATGGTGAAATAATTAAATAGTGAAAATTCAATAATATTTTTGATTTTTATGCATAAACCAGAACATATGCATCAGTGATTCAATTTTGGATCGTTTGAGAAACAAAAACAACTGAAGGGATCCTCTGTTTTTATAAACTTTATTAAGGAATTTTAAAAATGCTTGACCATGAATTTATTTGAACTTGATCACTTACAAGTAGGTTATACAACACCTCTAGTAAAACTAAACAAAAACTGTTAGATTTAAAATAATTTTACATGAAATTGATGGACCTATCAAAATCAAAAAACTTATTTTGTTAACACAAAACCTGCAGTAAATAAAAATATAAACACCAAAAGTGTAGTTATGGCTTTAAGTAGTAACTGCATCAATGAAAAGGCCAAATGTCTCAGGCCCTATTAAAGGACTGCCCATGAGTTAAGGATGTTACCATATTTTCTTTGAACTCGATCAGGGTCGTCAGATGAGCAACTGGAAATGTAATAGTGCGGCTACATGCACTAACAATAGGAAAACAGATAGTATGATGTGTGTCACAGTCATGGTAAAATTTCACAGATATGAAGAAATCCTTCTTCTCACTTGGCAGTACAGGTTTGTGCGCCTGTCCTGTCATCCACTGCATGACTTTCCCAACAGTCAGCTGCTGTGTATCATCACTTTCTTCATCACACTGGCCATCTTGATCTTCAAAGAAAGATTAATGTTAGTGAGGGAAAAAGAAAAGAAATGCTACCTTTCCTGTCAGTTTTAGACTAAAATCATCTTATGTTGAGAAAGTGGTAACAGTTTGGATTAAACCTTGAAATCAATATTATGCATAATCTCATACCATATAGCAATATTACTGTGATCCTCCATGATATGTTGGCACTTGCAGTATGCATAGTGAACGAGCTAGTTACTATCACAATGTAAATGTAACTCAGTATCTGTAAAACACATTGAGTTACAACCATTTTTGTGTAGGCTAAGGTCAATTAATTGTAGCAGACATATTGAATTGGGTTTAGCTAAAAGGTTTACCAGCTGTATAGATATGCTAATAAAGGTTCTCAGTCACCCGTGACATGGCAAATTCCAAAATGGTTTAAAAATAAAGCAACTGGACTTCAGTTCTTGTGGTTAAAGACAGTTGAAGACATTTTGCTCTTAGCGCGAAACATCTTCAACCACAAGAACTGAGGTCCAGTTGATTTAATTTTAAACCTTTTTCATGTGCTGTATAGATGTACACCCAGTGATTTCTGAAAGGGTCATAGAAATGTCCAGTTGTTCATGATATATTTTAAATAGGATCATGCAGATTAACTCCAATTGTTATTAAAAAGTTTTAAACAGATGTCACAGGATCAGATAGTGCTCAGAGTATAAATTAGGGATCACTCTCAACTACTTACATACAAAACTAGCTCAATATCTATGAAACTGACAATGTTGTAGCCATTTTTTTAAAATCCAGAAATGTGGGCTTAATGAAATGTGTTTCATACCTGCTCCAAGCCTCATCGGATTGCATATTCTAATTTATTGAATATGACTGTACATGTATGATCAATGTTTACTAGTTTCAGTGAAAATTGTTCAGTGATTTAAAAATATGTTGCTAAAAGTACATACAAATGGACATGCACAGACACCAGCCAAAACATTATCCCTCCACTTTAACATTGTTAATAGGCGATAATTAACATACTACTGCCAGCTGAAACATACCACAGTCCTCAACATCTTGTTGAAAGTCTTAAAAAAAGTTCATGATGTTTATTTCTCTGCTGTATTTCACAGAACCCTTCTCACTGAATACAGGTTTTCACCTTTCCAGGACAAATGCTGCATCCACCTGGCATGCAAAAATCATCAAAGGACACATAAATCATGCTAAATATTTATCTAAATAGTTTAATTGAGACAACATAAAAAATGTATACCCACTCTGTCATCTTCCCCTGGAACAAA